>JAJOZX010000044.1:2132500-2307500 GCA_023014485.1 Bathynomus jamesi | reverse complement strand
TTTGCCTACCAGGTATATATTTATATATTAACATTTGTGTGTCTGAATGTATGGTAGAGATCACACCCTGAATTATACTTGTAATTACCGTTCTCAGGATTAAAATAAAAGCTATGGTATGGATTGTCAAACTACTTAGACCTGCAGCTTAAATAGCTTTGCTTAGATCCCAATAAGCTATCACGCGTGAAGTGATCATTCTTCAACGCCTTCTGAAGTGTAACTTTGTCCATTTTCAAAAATCAATTATCACACTCCTAAAGCGGTCAACTTCAATCAAGGCCTGAGATTCCAGGTAAAATACCACAGTAATAGATACAACTAACGCCGTGCCAAATTCGAGCTTTATTGCTACATTTCCGTGCTACTGTGGACTGGTGTGTGTCCGCACTTGCAGAATTATCTGGCGAGAGATCAAAGTGGTACAAGTTAACTCCCTCAACAAACTCTTCTGCGTCATGCCTGTACCGATTCCATCACACCCACCGACACTGTGAGCTAGATTGTGATACGCTCTCGCGCAAAGTGAAAACGCGGCACCTGTAGAATAACACGTTTCTAGTGAGCCCCCTGCACCCGAGTCGTTGACAAACAGCGTAATATTTTTCAAGTTTTGAATTTAAATGCGGATTTTTTATATTTTCCACCCACGGAGTCGTGCTCCAACATTCCGAGCAATATTGTTTTAGGCAGAACTCCGAGGGCAAAATTTTCTATCTGCTTGGATATTAAACCTGAAGGGATTATACATATCTTTATTTAGACCATATTAATACGGTATTTGGCTGTGGCCCTCAGTAAATTTTTCTCAATTTTGATTTGCTCAGCGGAGCTTAACTTTATTCGACGTAAGTAGCATGGGCGCAAAATGGGAGAGTGCAATGCAATGGTGCAAATGCTGATCAATGTTGCAAAGGGGAGAGGGGGTGTTGCAAGACGTTATGCAACAAGGAGGTTATCCCCCAAACTGTAATGAAGGGAGGAGGGGGTTACGCAAAATGTCGATGCTGCAAAGGAGGAAGGGGTTATGCAACAAAAGGGGAAGGGGTTATCTCCCAAGCTGCCATGAAGGGGGAAGGGAGTTTTGGGGGGAGAAGGGAGGATGAACTCCCCCCAAATGGGTAACCTTAACCTAAGAGAGGGAGAGAAAGGAGGAGGAGGGTCTTTGGGGGGGGGAGAATTTGGGATGTCCTCACCCCACAAAGGGAAACCCTAACCTAAGCCTTAACCTAAAAAGGAGAGAAGGGTGTTCGCCTGGCTCCAGTCAGACGCATAATGAGAGTTCATCTGAGCGCCCGCTGTCTTATAAGGTGTAAATCAGCGAGTTGGCTTAAGCAGCCAGTCGGCTTAGAAGGATTAATCTGGCTAAGAAGGCGTAAATTGCTTGTTTAGGTGTACGTTATTATGGTTGAGTTGCCAGATTGCGCTATTTATTTAATTAAAGCATATATTCTTGATAGTTGGCTTAGAAATCCGTCAGTTGGCATAATCCGCCATTTCGGTTAACCGGCCAGTTGACTTAGAAGAACTAGAAGGCAGGTGTATGTATATATATTAATTAACTTTTCAGTTGCCAGATTGCGCTATTCAGATATTCTTGACAGTTGGCTTAGAAATCCGTCAGTCTGTTTAGAAGGCGTATACATATCATGAAATAAAATCGTTTATATATACAACCAAAAGAATTAAATAAAATACCATTACATCATTTTGTTTATTTAGACGAATTATTGGAATCAATTTCATGAAATATATAGAAAATAAATATACCGTCCTATACAAACGATGGGATATATATGATCAAAAAATAAAATAAAAAATAATAATAGTATAAGAAATACGAACGAGGAATATATATATCATCAAAAAATAAAATTAAAAATAATATAAGATACAAAACGATGGAGTATAACCATCAATAAAACAGTGCAGGAGTAATATATATATATATATATATATACACAATTATATTAAATAATTAAATATATTAAAAATAAATATACATCAAAATACATTCACTTTATGTTCTACGCTTAACTAAAACACTAAACTCGCATGTAATCGAGTCTACAGTCACATCATTATTGCTTTGCACTATGCAGTAAATACAATTTAACATTATTTCACCGCTCAAGTTATAAGGATACCTATACTCGATGTAAATGGCCTTGATATCGTCCAATACTATTTTTGTGCCCACTTTACATTCGGTTGGCAAGTTATCTTTAAACACGGCTAAAATACATTCAAAAGCACGTACAAAGAGGTCATTGTTAGCCACCACATCATTATTAAATACAAGTTTATAAACACTCCTTTCCAATCGATGGTTTATTCTTACCGATCTGAGCTTCTCAATCGTGAACTCATCTTCACAATACATAGCGGCAGTTGAAATAATCTTATAAGTCGTAAGGACAGCTGCTCACTATATAAAGAAATAGTTCTTCAGGGTGAACGGTGTAGGTGAGCTCAGCCCTCTACCGCTCAAGTGCTTTGTACTAAAGTTCATGATATTTCAAAGAGTCTAAAGCTTTTAAATAAGCATAACGCTCTAGACAATTCTCGCCTTATTCAGTCCTACACTCGGTAAACCCGTCGAGCAGAGCGGTGAATGCGTATTCGAGAACCGTCTCAAAATAAAGCATATCCGTAATACGCGCGTCTAATATAGGCTTTAGCTTGCGGAAACTGACGATTTCAAACATTCTGTCGAGGATGAATCGGTTTCGCGTAGGGACATGAACGTTATTATCAGAAGCATTCTTCCACATCAGTCGTATATCAATGCATGGCTGATCGTTATTTATACACAACGTACAAACAATGGCATATGAGGGGGTATCACTAATCTGCTCTCTTCTTGTGCCTACACCTGCAGGAATTTGATAACGTTCCTCACTCCACTTCTTAACTACAACGAAGACTCTATTCATCTCCTCAACACGTAAACATCATTTCGTTTACCAGAGTTTGTTTGTCTACAAATCGTTTCCAGTCCATAGTTAATGGCACCAGTTTTACGCCTGAACACGCGCAATGACTTCGTCACGGATACATCGTACACGGCATTGAGAACGCTGCTCAAAAGAAGTTCTATTGTATTCGAGGAGTGCACGTCCACTCGGTTCAAGCTCTGAGATGACTATGAGCTACAGGCGAGCGTATCGGCTCGACGGGAGGAGTGAGTCACACCATAAGCTGATGAATCGTGTATGGCGTTCTTCGAACGTAAATACTTGTAACCCATTAAACTGGGTAGGTGTTTTTAGAAATTTTCCGATACATGAAGCAATACCGGTTTAATGTTTTATCACTCCCCAGAATGCGCACGAGATATTTCAGTCCATTTCACGAACTAAGCACATTTTATTCACACTCCGGCGCACTATTTGAGAGAAACATGCCCAGATTTTTCCTTTTTGCTTAGTAGACGATACTCGTCTCTAAATTCTGTTAAAAACTCACGAAGGCCTATAGCCACAACCTCACTACAAATCTCGTCATGATATATATTAATGTAGTGGTAAAAATACTTAAGATTCTCCATGATAAAAAGATTTACATTCTCAGCCGCAGGGTACGAGTACTCGGTATGATGCAACATGATATAATATCGCTTGTCACACCACTCATCAACAAGACTCACTAACCATAATCGTTGCTTCTCTTCTGCACCTGTTGTTTCTTCCACTTCACGGTATATGTAACCTTTTATAAGTTTAGACCTACAACATACTTCAAGACATCGCTTGTACCATGAAATCCCGCAATGCTTTCGCCAGAACACCCGTAGAGTATTTGTACCTCTTGTTCCTCAAGCTTCGACGGTTCAATGAAGCCTTAAAAGAATTAAAGGAGGGTGAAGTATGGAGTCATTCAGTATCCACCATATCTTCACACTTTGCCGAAAACCACTTCATAAACGTCGAACACGCAATAGTGAAGGTAGCCATTATTATTTTTTGTCTACGTGGGGAAATGCACGTCTGAGACCCAGGGCTTGCAGCGGTCAACTGAACACGCAGGGAAGAGTTATGCCCAGGTAGTAGCGGGAGTCACGTGACCAATCATACAGGAGGCGGAGCTTAGAACTTTTTCCTGTACATACACACACACACACACACACACCACACACACACACACAGAGGAGAAAGTGAAACGCTAATTGAAACACGATTTATTTAATAAACGAAATATTCAAGGTGTGTATATATATATATATATATATATCGTTAACAATAGACATATATAACAATCAAAGCTTATGGTATCCAAAGGGTACAGTATCATAGATACTAGCCACCTGGTAACGTTTCCTCTTAGTGTTACGGCACACCTTCGTACCCGTAGGTTCCTTCACGCTTCCAGCTTCTACGCCCGAAAATTGTTGGGATGGCTGGTTGCCCTCACCATCATCCAAGCACACTACATCCTTCAACGAATCAAAGATAACGACCCGCCGATTCGCCTGGTTGAGCGAGATACCCTTAGCCTTCACGATATATTTTATATCCTCCCCCACTCTCACCCGTACCCCATAAGTTTTTGGCCCTGTTGAGACAAAAGAGTCAGCGTATGCGATGTCTCCATACTCATCCTTGATCTCATCAGTCAACTACCCAAAGAATTCATCAATATGAGGCATGTATTCACCCTCCCTCACTATGAATATCACACTATTTGTATCGGCCCCAAAGTTTGATGCGTGCTTAGGCCGTTGTGAAGCTGGCTACAGGTATGTTTGTAACCGTGAGGGATCTGTGGCCAATTCGGTATTGTTGTACTTTATTAGGTAAGTATTACCTACATTCACGATCTCCTTGACCTCTTTATCGGGAGCGTTGACATAATCCCAGACTTCACTATAACTTTGTGCCAAATGAACGTTCCCTTTGCCAGTATTCTGTGCAAATTTTTCCCAAAGACTGTTTAGACACAACTTTGCACTAAAGCGCTTGCCTGGGTTCTTTACAATTTGTGAACGCTCAAGCTGTATACCTTCACGGTCACGGTAACGTTGAATATAAGCCGATTTTTCATCTTCGGTATCAACTCCTGGTGGATACCCTGATGTTTCTACTTTATCCTTCAAAAAAGCGTTAATATATGGCGTGAAAAGGCTGAACAGCTTCTGAAACCTCCACACCTCATGAATCTTCAATATTCTGTAGCCATGGCGAACGGCTAGGTCCAGCTCAGGGCTTGTATATACACCTCTGATCTTACGCTGGTTGGTTGTATGATTACAATCCCTTTCTTCTCCTATGCTCACTTCACGTACAGGGAAACATGAGCTTGTGACCTATAACGACGGGTAAGATCGGCATCCATAAATAGCGTGGGGGAAGCACATCTACGAAAGAAAGGTCGAAAAAGTACCCGTTCAAATTTGTGGAGAGCACCGCGATGGGGGGCAGGTCAGGTCCCACCAGTTTCTCAGGTGCACCTACGGGGTACGGATTGTTCTTTCTCACGTAGGGATATAAAGAACAGAAGTTGTAGTAATGGAGTTTCACGCCCTCCGTAGGCGGAAAGTATAGCTTGAATGGATTTGTACGCCCTCCAAACAAGCTATTACCGCATTTGAGAGGATCCAGCACCATTCAACGCTTGATCGAGTTTATTTCTTCACGGTACTCTCCATCTGTTTCCATCCGTGCATCATACTCATGCTCCCACAAGACCTTGTGAGTGAACTGGGAGCCTATAAGTTGATCGCGGGTCCATGCAAAACTGTCGGTAGGAGATCTACCGTGGATATCTCCTACGATTCCACACTCAGGACTGGGGCATCCGTGCCAACAGAAGCCGTTAAAGGAGTACACAGTCTTCTCACCAGTGGCACGTTTTTCGCTTAGACCATCAACCCAATAAACACGACTATTAACCTTAATGGGTACATCCCCCGTGTTGCGGACATGCTTTATGTATTCACTTGTCTGCTGCTGTATGTGTATGAGCCAGTAAATAGCCTTGTGCACATAACTGCGGGGATTGTTTTTGTGAATGACGACTAAGGTGACTTTAGGCATGAAGTTACTCTTGAACACCGTAAAACATAATAATGCGATCGTGGTTGTGACTTGCAACGGATCGCATTTGAAACGGTCGATGTACATCCTTCTAAAGGCCTGGAAACATACTCTAAGCACGCGCACATGATTCACGCAATAACGCTCACATTCAACAGCTATATTATAAGGATTAGATTCATTAAAACTGTTGTAGTAGCGGTCAAAATCTTCACGTTCATCTGTACTTATACATTCTTAGTTTAAGTAATGTTTGGGTGGAGGTAGTCCTACGTCATTCAATTTTCGCGAGTGAGGAATGTGTAAGGGAAATATCTTTTTGAAACTTCGGCGGCTACGCCCATGACCTTGGGTAGTTTGCTAATTTACAATGTGTGAATAATAAAGTGACTTTAAACTGTACATTATCTCTTATTTGCATCTGTAAAAGGTTGTTTCCTCTTTTCAAGGGATCACCTGTAAATATCTCAGCTGATTCGTCCTCAAGCAGCTCCTTATAAAGGAACTGTGTGTCAAATTTTTTTAAACTTGTCAGCTAGCTTGACAATATAGGACACAAAGAGTTTCATAGGGCTATCGTGGGCAATCGTTTTAAAAATGTTTGTCCGTTTATCACATTTGTGACACTCATCACCAGTGGTGTAGTGCTAAATAAAGAAGTGAGGGAACGCATTTTGAAAGTGTTACTCAGATGCGGGGGAGACAATGGCGAGCGCGGGGAGCCCATACAGCTGGGGGTCCGGGGGCACTGTAAGCTCCCCGGGAAATCTTTTGAAACTGACCAATTTCAGGAATATTTTGAGGTCATATGCACTGGATATTAGGATATATTCCAAGGTTGAAGATGCAGTATTTCCAGTGTCATTAGATATACGACATCCAGTACGATCAATAAAAATAGCTAACAACTGGAATGATTAACTAAAAAAAAGTTAACAACTGGTACGCCGTGGTGACTGTTTCACCAGATCTTTATAGGCTAGCATTGCCTCAGTCGAAGCTAAAAGAAATGAAACAGTTAATGATTCTTTCTCATATTTCTTCTCGGGGTGGGAATTAAAATTTCATGACGTTAGAGATTTGTAAGTTCGGATTTATTTGAAATAGTGAGGGAACGCCGTTCCGTCTACCAAAAAAAGTAAGGGAACGCCGTTCCCACTCGTTCCCACAGCACTACACCACTGCTCATCACACTCGATCTCCATACACTCATCACAGATAGTCTGGCTTACAAGGAATAACCTCTTTGGTTTCAGCATTCGTGTATGTTTCTATATCGTAGTACACAGTTATACAAGGGCTTTTTTAGGCTTAGCGTCTTTCATATAATATACATGCTTTACTCCAACCGCCTTATATTTCTCATGGCATGTAGAACAGTGAATTTCATCACATTTATGCTTGAAATTTTCCCAATTATCCATTATATGAAACACACCACATTCACAGATTCTCATTTTCCTGCACGTGCCAATTGATTTATGGAGCTCAAAACAGTTATTATTGAAAAATGTGCGTTTGCATACATCACAGTCCATTTTCTCAACTTCAACCACACGGCTTTCACATTTGGAGCTTTTACACTACGTACACACCATGTGGCAATCTTTACAATGTTTCACTATATCATCCGCAAACTCGAGACACCCCTTACACAAATTATGATGTCGTCCATATTTTCGCGTTTTATCATAACTCGCCCAAAGGCCCCTTGTATTACGGATGGGGAGATACGTTGTTCCTGACAGTCCTAAAATAAGTAGGGGTCTTATACGAACTCTTACACAACTTTTAAAAACATACACAGTCCTACGACGATAATCCATTCCAAATACAACTATACGAACATTCATTTCCTGTTCTACCCTTCTCAGCTCTTCAGGACCCATATTACAGTCAAACTCAAGCTTACAGTCTATAGCTAGTTTACGGGAGTAGTATGATGGCATTTGGCCGGAGGAAATTGGATCAATTTGAAAATTTCCCCCCTCGCCTTCCTTCATGAGGATGCTTCACCGTCCTTCATGACGGTCCCCCACCTTCCTTTATGAGGTGTCTTTCATGGTCTTTTATGGAAAAAAATCATCCTCGCCTTCCTTCAGAGAAAAAATCCTCCTGTCGTGATATTTCATGGTCTTTCATGAAACAAACAAAAACAAACATGCAAAAACAAACAAAAAAACAAGCAAACAAACGTGGGAAGCGTTTGTGCAGAAGATCCATTTCTGTGTGCGTATATATATGCACACTAGAAAATGTAACGAACGTATATATTTTGTATATAAGAACTGTAATGCAAGGCAAAATAGCAAAGATTTCTTTAACGCCGTTCATGATCTCATCGCTTCGGATTAATATATTAATAACGATACCACACAAAGTAAAATTAGAATAAATGCAGTCAATTCATAAACAAAGTTTGCCCTGTTCTAATAGTTTGTATTACGAAATAGATCCAGAAACTATTAAATAAATTAATTTTAATTTAATTTATCATATTTAAGGGGAGGCTAACATATTTCAATCCATTCGTATAGTAACAACAAATACTGTCATATATATATATATATATATATATATATATATATATATATATATAATATGTATATCAGCCATTTTCAGAAGACTAGGATGAACGCGAATACATGCAATTTATATTTCGTAACTTCCTCCTATTCCTTACTATATATATATATATATATATATATATATAAGGAAGAGGAGGATTAGAAGATGGTACATGTTTATTAGTCAGACGTTTCGGAAATTGGAATTCCATCATCATTGCTAAGAAGTAAAAAAATAAAAAGTGTTCAAATATAGTAAGAGATTTTATACCAAAATATTTGTACAGTCCTATGATAATAATTTAAAGTTAAAATTATATAAAATGTGCAGAGGTAAGAACTGTAGTCATCGAGAGTAGGTTTTGTACTGATTGATTGATTAATTATGCTTAATGGTGCACCAATCCAGTGTTATTAACCTCAGGGTTTTGTACTAAGGATATATAGGGATTCGAGGGTACTGAGTTCGGTTGATTGGTATGCTGAATTGATAATTTTGAAATTGGTGGGAGAAGTGGGTGATTGTGGAGGTGTCAGTGATCTCTTATTGATGATTTCGTTGGGTAGAAATGATACGATGTTCGTTCGCTCTTGTTTGATGTTGGTGAATGGTGCTGCTAATATAGCTCGTATTGCAGGGAGTATGAATGAAACAGTAGATATATGAGACAAGGGGCTGGGCTTTTTTCTTTATGGTTGAGGTATGAATTGATGCTATTATTATTGGTGAATACAAATTGATGACTAAATTGAGGGTAAAGTAGGTTCAGTAGGTGGCAAAGTTCTGATTGTATTTTGTAACTAATATAGTCGTAGTAGGGATAAGAAAAGTAATGTACATCTTTTTTAACAGGGGGACTTCAAGGGGGGCTGATAAGTGTTGTTGAGAAAATTTCTATTTAGAGAATGTAGTAAATGTTTTGGGAAATAATTACTAATGTGAACGAATTCTATTTCGTTGTGGAAGGATAAGTAGGAGGAACGAAGTTGATAAGCACGATGAATTAAGATTTTAATGCTGTTAATTTTATATAGTAAGGGGGTGTGGCTTAAGTAGTTCTTATCTAGGTCTGTATATGTAGGTTTTCGATATATGGAAGTGCTGAATTTATTTCGTCTTGTTATTGTTATATCTAAAAAGGGTAAGGTGTAGTTAGGTTAAAATCTACGGATACCGATTACACTTTCACCCAATTACCATAACCCACACTCGGAAACACTCGCGTAATCATTGGCATACTTATTGGTAAGTTCATTATTCATGTCCTCCTTTTATCATACAAACCTTACCATAAAATCATTGGCAACCACGTTAAATTATAGTTAATTGCAGGTAACTGCTTGATATTTACTCTTGATTATTTGAATTCATTTAATCGTCATTGCTGCTTACTACTGTATATATAATATGGCCTGTTGCCTTTATTAAGTTATTTTAACCAACCTCGAAGCTAATCCGTTCTTCAAAATTTCATAATTCACCACTGACCACTAAGGATTTAGTTCTTCACGAGATGAACCAATTACTTTCATATTCTACACATTACTGTACTTACCCACTCAGCTATACACGCTTATTACCCATATTTATACATACATACGCGCAATTACGTATAACTTCAACTATAAGTTCCTTTTCCCCATTTTGGGCAAAATCACCAATCACTTACACTCTGTACCTAATACACATAACTACACACTTGACCCCAGGTCTATACATCATCCATTACGTAATTCTATATTTCTTCTCCCGGTACATTATTAATGGTTAACAACATCTAAGTATCTAAAACTATAACTAAATAAATTGTAATGTTTTCACTAAATTAATTGTACTTTTCCTTAAATAAATTTTAATATTATACCAACTTATTCGTGCTCGCAATAAGTTTACATTTCTGCGATCGTTCTCCCACCGGTGAACAATAAAATTTAATCCGATTTTTACCTACACTAGTAAATAAGGTTAGTTATTAACTGTACGATCATGATAACTTCAGAAATTCTCATCTCTGTCAGTTTTGACGGATTAAGTTCCACTTTAAATAGTTATACGAGTTCAAAATTCCTGGACCTTAAAATTTAAATTTCCCTTTTACCCATTATTTATTATGTATGTATCTTTCTCCCTAAAATCATCTTAATCCAGGTAATCCTTCCGAATTTATCACGGTTGAGTAGGTAATCTTGTTACTATAACGTTGGGCAAACTTAAAATTTAACTTAAATTAGATTCAATACTGTAATTGAAACGTTAACTGAACTAATTAGGTCGAAATGCCAGTAATAACTTAGATGGTTTGTTAGTTTATGAGATTGTTTAGGCAGTATGATTGCCACAATTGATGATACTTATAATTTTTTAAAGGTGACAACTTCGGACTTTATCGTACCTTGTTGATCTAGTATTCCCACTGCAATCCTAGTAATCAGACAGACCTCAACCTTTTTTTCACCTGTTGTAATTTTAAAAAAAATTTCACTTGATTTCTTCTTATTTCATTAATATAATTATCATTCTTCCCACTAAATTGCCTTGATTAGTCCATCCCGAATCACTGTTTCATAAATAAACTTTCACCCCACCATCACATCCTTTTTCACAGGAGGGAGCAGTGTCACAACCATGCGACCGACCATTTCTACGGTTGAGCCGTATCCATGTTTGTGCCATTAGAAGTTCGCTGTGAGAAGCGAATGTCCCTTAATTTCTCTGATTCGTCTCCCCTAATTTCCCCCACTAATGACTTATACTGTACATACAAAGTAAATAACTATGACGTCATAAAGTAACTTAACTTCCTTCACGATTTCCATACCTTGAATACTGAATCACGTGTTTAGTATGTGGATATCTTTCGTATTCAATGTATGGTAAATTCTTTAATAATAATGTGGAAAAGGGTTTCCACAGAAAAAATAAATTTCTGTTAAAATTTAAAAATATCATTCTGTTTGTATCAATTAAAGTATTAATCCTTTAAAAGATATTATTCTGTTCATATAAATTATATAATCTTAACCCTTTAAGGACTGAAGATGCCAATTGCTAATGTTTCAAATACACGCATTCATAACTTAACCCTACAAAAAATTCTGGGCTTAAAGGGTTAAACAGAGATTCTTAAATTCTAAATGTTCTTTTCGGTGAAAATAAATCACATAAAGAAGTGTAAAACTACGATTATATATATTCTCTTGCTTATATCGAATTACATAAATTCTTTTGCTAATATCGTTATTAGAGTAGGATTTTGCAAAGTTTAAAAATCTTTTGTAAAACGTGGCACCATGGGAATTTCTGCAGGACAAAAGGAAACGCCTTGAGAAAGTCCCGCTCTCGGCCTTCGGGAAGCAGTCAGTTTTCCGCCTTTGGGCCAGCCGGTTCGGCTGGGGCCCCTTAGATTTTTTGAAGTAAGCAATTGTCCGTTAATCACTCTCTAAACAAAGTGTAGTGAAAGGATTTGATTTTTTTTAATTACTCTGTATTGTAAAAGAAATACATTAATAGTTTAAAAGTGATTTTCCCCCTTGTGAAAAATAAAGGACTGACAAAAGGAAAACTTGTGATTTATACCCTTCCGAGAGAGGCACTCTATTCTCTCAACGCGATGTCACATTATTGTTACTCGGATGCTCTACGGTTAAGGCAGAGCTTAACCAACAAGGACCACCTTCGTTGGGTTGTCCAAAGTGTATTCATCCTAAAAGTCGCCAGCGGGCAGTGGCCCGTGAACCCGCGCGACAAAAGTAAATTATATTAATTCAATTTATTGAATTGTGAAAGGCGCAAAGTATCTAAGTTATGCCATAAATTCCATTTTTTATAAATGTCCGTAGAAAATGTCATTTGCTGGGTATACCGTACTAAAACTTAAAATCTAGTTTTAATATAAAGATGGTGGGAGAATACTGTAAATGTCTCGGCAAACGTTTTATCCATCTCCAACATGAGATCGTCAATTACAATGACTGTATGTTCATTTCCCTTTAACGAATTAACGTCATATACACCTTTGTGGAACAAAATATCATCTTCGTACTCGTTAAAACACTGTTTGATACTTTGAATAGCACCATATAACTTTATGCACAAATTTTGAGAACATCTCTCCCTTTTCTTTAATGACTTTAAGCAGAAACACAGTTTTACCACATCGTGTAGGGCCAGATATAATACATGTGGATGGGCTCGTGAACCTGAATTTTTCTATAGAATCCATTTCTATCACGTCACACTCCTAAGTGGGTCATTTACAAAATATAATAAATATTTAAGTGATGTTCCTCATAATCTACAGTTTTGTTTTTCTCTTCTCCCACAGAACCGTGAATGACGATTAGGTACAGCACCCCATCATCGATATTACAGATGACCCCGACGACAGTGTAGTTGTGATCACAGACTCCATCCCCACTGCCGAGTCCACGCAAGCGATACCTGTAGCATACAACAATTCAAAGCGGAGGCATGATGAAGAGCCCTCCACGTCAGATATAAAACGTGTCAGGATTGCGCCGGTTGTTAGACCCCCAGTAATAGAGCCCCACAACCCCCACAATAGTACCTTTCTCTAACATACCCCCTTATTCCTGTTCAGTTTCGGGTACATCCTCCACAGCAGCAGCAGCAGCTTCTCGTTCTGTAGAGGATGGCATAACATTCGAGTTGTTGCGCACCGCTACCCCCACCCCAGACTTGACTAGAAATCGGTATATATTCAGAGTTGATCCTAGATCCATGTATGGCAATGGTGTTGAACACTGACTGCGACGCATAGTTGAACGTATTGTAAAGTTTGCCCTTCAGAACCGCGACGAACGTGAAGTCAGGATGAGGCTGTCCTTCGGGTTCGGGTCAGATGACGGAGATGTAGATGATTTTTGGTTAGTGATACCATTCAGACGCTTGGCAGCTGTAGATATAGAGTATTTATTAGGCCGTATAATGCAGGCCTCTCAAAGTAGTATAGCCGTCAATATGGACAACTTCACGGTAAATATTGAACGTGTATTCCGTGTTGCGGGACATAGTGCTACACCTTAGCCACTTTATACTCTTACTTCAATTCTGAGACTATTTACAGGCGGCATATAAACGTCGATCTGGTTGAGGTTTTATAGCAGTAGTCTTAGCTCGTATGTTTACTGTACTAAATACACGGACCCAAAAAATTTTTGCCTACAGTAGTGGAGAGTGACCGTAAGTAGTATGATGGCATTTGGCCAGAGGAAATTGGATCAATTTCAAAATTTCCCCCCTCCCCTTCCCTCATGAGGATCCATCACCGTCCTTCATGACGGTCCCCCTACATTCCTTTATAAAGTGTCTTTCATGGCCTTTCATGGAAAAAAATAATCATCCTCGCCTTCCTTCACGAGAAAAAATCCTCCTGTCGGGATCTTTCATGGTCTTTCATGTGACAAACAAAAACCAACATGCAAAAACAAACAAAAACAAGAAAACAAACGTTGGAAGCGTTTGTGCAGAAGATCCATTTCTGGAGCACCAGCCTTCTGCTGATATATATATATATATATATATATATATATATATATATATATATATATACTAGTAAATGTAACGAACGTATATATTTTGTATATAAGAACTGTAGTGCAAGGCAAAATAGCAAAGATTTCTTTAACGCCGTCCATGACCTCATCGTTTCGGATTAATATATTAATAACGATACCACACAAAATAAAATTAGAATAAACAAGCGGTATCTCGCTATCGCCCTCCGGAAAGGTAGCAGTATGTGTCACAGTATATGTAGCAGTATATGTCACAGCTAGCTGTATATGTATATTGTATATATGTATATGTATATGTATTTTGGTACTTACGTATTATCGGGACTATCAAACTATTATCGGGACTACCAAACTGTTTATTATGTATTTTTGCTCTCGTCATTTTCGTTTAAACTAACCAAAATATCACAACTTAACCTAACCAATCATCAAGGGTGTACAGTTGACCTAACCGGGCATTCAATTAACCTAACCGGGCATTCAGTTGACCTAACCTGGCATTCAATACTGAATGGCCAGTTAGGTCAACTGAATGCCCGGTGAGGTTAATTGAATGCCAGGTTATGTCAACTCTACGCCCTTGATGATTGGTTAGGTTAAGTTGTGATATTTTCTTTAGTTTAAACGAACATGAAGTCCCGATAATACCTAAAAATTTTCGAAGTACGTACATTCACTTGAAATAGATATTAAAAAGCTCGTGCTCGGCCGCGGTGTGACCTAGGACCGGGAAACTTGACAGAGCACATCGTTCGTTCATGTGCTATCAGTTGGTAGTGGTTGCAGCATTTTCTGATGTGCCGTTTAGTCTGTGCACGGTTCCGAAGAAAGCGGACGGACACACAGACACACAGACACATTTTAGCTCAATAGTACATACAGGATACAGTCAACTCAAACAAATTTTGCCTTGTTCTAATATTTTGTATTACGAAATAGATCCAGAAACTATTAAATAAATTAATTTTAATTTCATTTATCTAATTTAAGGGGAGGCTAACATATTTCAATCCATTCGTTATGGTAACGTGATAACAATCATCATGAACAGCAAATATTATCATATATATATATATATATATTTCAGCCCTTTTCAAAAGACTAGGATGAACGCGAATACATGCAATTTATATTTCGTAAGTTCAAATATCGATATCTTTCTTCATAGACGTATATTTCACCCGCCTCACGTTTCTCGAAAATAGTAGAAAAGTTCTTATAACTACACCACTTAAATGATAACTTATGAACTAATTGAGTTTGGTATTAAAAGGTCCCACTCAACTGATCTGTGTGTCTATATACAGTCTAATGCAACGAATTAAAAAATCAACCACTCCGATTATCCAAGCTATTAGCAATCCTACCGTACGTCTTCTAAGCTATGGAATTTATGATATGAAAACGGCTATATATATATATTTCTATCCTTAGTATGTGATTTGTCATTGTATTATTAATATGAGGCATTCGGATAATGGTCTACCAATAAACTTATTCATCTAGCGAATTTTTTCGGTGGTAACTCTGTTATTTGTGTGATTCTTTCCGAATTATCAGTCCCATCTGTAAAATACTTGGTCAAGGGACTAACAACTTCAATGCAGCTACAATTCGCATCGTCGGTAAAGATTAATTTATTTAACCTCGTATTAGCTATGCAATAATCAACTCTTACCTCGAAGCAAAGAAACGTACAAGTTATATGATATATCCAGTCGACCGCTGTGACTGTATTTTCTGTTGTCAGCTTCTGTACAAACGGCAATAAAAAGACTTCTTTACAATCACCATATATGTACATAATAATGGCATGCTATACATATGTCGCGCATAGGTTGTGCGAGCCTCTGCCCGCTTGCGACTTTTTAGGGTTAATGCACTTTGGACAATCCAACGAAGGTGGTCCTTGTTGGGTAAGCTCGGCCTCAGCCGAGAGCATCCGAGTACCAATGAACAGTTTCTACTAGGTTTTTTCCCGAAGGGGTGAATGGAAACACTTCACTTCAAAAATTGGAGTTTTAGTTCACTCATAAATTTTTATTCACAAAGTATATACAGAACGAGGCACTGATAACACTAGGCAACAAAGATTTTGTTACAGAAGACCAAATAGGTGCTCCTAGCTAATTTCGGTATGCTGATTTCAAATCTATAATTAGATTTTTTCTATCACGTCTAGATTTTGTGTAAAATGCAAATCACTTTTAGTAAAATTTTCTACCACGTCCAGATTTTGGTTTTAATCGGCTTAATGCCAGTAATATGAAACTTGCTTTTCAAGGTTAAAGCAATTTTTTTTTGCCAACTATATACAAATTCGAACAATTTTGATAAATAAAATTTATCCCGAGTTGGCAACACTGAGTCAAGAGCATAGTAACGGGCAACGGCCCAACGGTCAGTCGCTACGTGACAGTCAAGCAGAACGGTTGTTGAAGCTCTCTGCTGATGAGCAAGTGACAGGTTGTGGTGACTTGTGTGTTTTTATAGCATTTGTTTTGTACTACGGTGTGTATTTCTTTTTATTTTGCACATCGTAATAATTACTTTCTACGTTTTTTCAGATATTGTATGGTAATTCAAAATGGCATCAAATAGACGTGCTTGTGTAAATCACCCAGACAACTTCTGCTTTGTCTGTGGACAATATACACCTAAGCCACAACGTAGAAACATAACAACAAAGATTAAACTTGCCTACAAGTGTTATTTTGACTGTAAGTTAGGAGACCAACAGAGGGACTGGGCACCACATATTTGCTGTGCACAGTGCAATGCAATGTTAATAGCTTGGATGAATGGTAAAAGAAAAGCTATGCCGTTCTCAGTCCCCATGGTTTGGCTGAGCCGAAAATTCACTTCAATGATTGTTATTTTTGTTTGACAAAGATTGCTGGTTTCACAAAGAAAAACAAATCAAAGATCACGTACCCAAACTGCGAATCAGCAATGAAACCAGTACCACATGATGAAACAAATCCACCACCAGTTCCACCAGCAACGATAACAGACAGCAGTTCATCTGAAGATTCTGCTAGTGATATAGAAACAGGGAAAGATGGCATATATGTTCCAGATGCAAATATTTCCCCACATTTGTTAAGTCAAGCTGAGTTAAATGACTTAGTGCGCGATTTGGAATTACAAAAGAAAAGGCAGAGTTGCTTGGTTCAAGACTTCAAGAATTTAATCTTCTCCAACCAAACACCAAAGTTTCCCATTTCCACCATCGCCATTTGCAGTTTTCATCATTTTACTTACAGGAAGAAAACGTTTGTTTCTGCCACGATATCAGTGGTCTGATGCAAGGGATTGGCTGTCGCTATGATCCAAAAGAATGGAGACTGTTCATTGACTCTAGTAAAGCTAGCCTTAAAGCTGTATTACTGCACAACGGCAATGAAAAACCTTCAATACCTGTAGCACATGCCACTGGCCTTAATGAGACTTATGAATCGATGAAACTGCTGCTAAGACTCATCAAATATAAGGACCACACATGGAATATTTGTGGCGACCTTAAAGTTGTATCATTACTTCTTGGGTTACAGTTGGGCTACACAAAGCATATGTGCTTTTTGTGTCTATGGAACAGCAGAGATGACAAGAACCACTACAAAAAACATGATTGGCCATCTAGAACTGAACATGTTGTTGGTAAATACAATGTGAAACACCCAGCACTTATTGACCCTCAGAAAGTACATCTTCCACCACTTCACATTAAACTTGGCCTTATGAAAATTTCGTGAAGGGTATGGATCATCAAGGTCGTGGTTTCCAATATTTAAAGGATAAATTCAAAGGAATATTGACAGATGCTAAGCTAGAAGCTGGAGTTTTCACTGAACCACAGATCCGCAGTGTCATCCACGACTCATCGTTTCCATCTAACCTAAATGAGAATGAACTAGGAGCATGGACATCTTTCGTTGAAGTTGTCAAAAATTTTCTTGGAAATCACAAAGCTGAAAACCACCGTAAACTCGTAGAAAACATGCTTAAATCTTATGAAATAATGGGATGCAGAATGTCTTTGAAAATTCATTTTTTACATTCTCATCTTGACTTCTTCCCGGCCAACCTTGGGGCTGTAAGTGACGAGCATGGTGAGCGCTTCCACCACAGATCTCAGTTATGGAAAACAGATACCAAGGTAATTTCAACCCAAATATGATGGGAGATTATTGTTGGTTCCTGCAGAAGGAGAGCTCGTCATCCTACAAGCGACAAAGGAAGAGGACACACCAAAGTTTCACTTAAGAACAGGAATTTGCCTTTCAGTTGTAACAACAAAATACTAACGCGCTTTGGGTGGATGGTTGGGCGCAGGGGTGGTAACTCCGCCAGCGGAATTCCGCTGTCTCTCTGAAGCCAGAATAAAGGAGGAAAGACATCCCTGTTCACTAATTATTTAAGTATGCTTAACATAAAACGTGGCACGGAAAAGTAGCTTAGACGGCTTTCGTAATAGAAGCGGGTGAGAAAAAAAAATGAAAAATAGGGGTTTTCGGTTACACAAAATCTGGACGTGATAGAGAAATTTTGATATCAGATCTGAAATCAGCATCAGCGCTTTAGTAGGAATCAGTAGTTCACGTGTCTGTAACAAAAAAAAAGTTGAAATTTGTTGCCTAGTGTAATCAGAAGTTTACAGGGGGAGAGGTTTTACCTCTTACAACAACAGCTCAAGCAGGAATTTAAAGGGGTAGAGGTTCAACCCCGTTTGACAATAGTTAAGGTAGGAATTGAAAGCGAGGAGGCTTGTCCTCCTCGAGTAAGAGTTACGGCAGGAATTTAAAATGAGGAGAGGTGCAACCTCTGGTATCAAGGGCTCAGGCAGGAATTTAAGGCGAGGGGGGCTCTGCTTCCTCGGGTAAAGGCTCAGGCAGGAATCTAAAATGAGGGAGGTGCAACCTCGGTTAACAACAGGCCAGGCAGGAATTTAAGATGAGAGAGGAGCCACCTCTGGTAACAACGGCTCAGGCAGGAATGATTTAATTTACAATACAAGAAATAAATAAGACTCAATTTTGGGAGAATGCAGTTGAAGGTTAAGCTCCCACTTTAGCTGGAGAGCTGAAGAATTCTGATGTCAAGCATAATTTAAGCATACAACGAAATTTAGAAAGATAAAAAGATTAACAAAAAAATACTAATTTTTGTAAGGTATACACTTTTGGGTGGCGACATAATGTCGGGGGACCGACATGTACCGAGTACATTAAGCACATTACTAACATATTAATTATTAAGTACATTAATTACCGTTAATTACAATTTTAGCAATATGTTAATTGACATATCTGATACTGAAGTAATCGAAATAGGTGATGTAATTTAAATAATGAAGGGGAGTTCTCTGTTGTTCTATAATTTAAAGGGGATTAACAACAATGTTATATATATTTAACAGTGATTACGCCAAATTATGTCAAATATTATTAGAAGAATGGTTGGTTATTATAGTTTGAAAGTCTAATTAGCCAGCGATGAGGAAAGCGGAGAAAAAAATACGGTGTACTTTTCATTTGAACGTACACGGACATTAATGATAACGTAACACATAAGCAACGGAATTTGAATGACAATTAGGTAGAAGTAGTAAGTACAGGTAATGAGAACGTGGATAACTATGTGCCTAAGTAGATAATAACCAGTAGCTTGGCAGGGAACAATATGGTATATTATAATAATATAACATCACATCTTAACGTTATAAATTGGTAGCAGAGGCAAGAGAGAAGAGTTCGAATTCAGAGGCTCGCTTTTGACGACGTAATCGGAATTCAAATCTTCGTCTCAGCAATAATAAACAACTTGCGAGAGGTGAAATGATAAAAAAAATAAAACATAAAAAGAATACATGTACGTAATCATGATCGTCAAGGGACATGTACGACTGCACAAAGTAGTCTACACAGTCGTCACACAATAAGTTGTGTGCATAATCTAGACACGAGCAAACAGACTGGTAAGTTGATAGGGCATAAGTAGACGATAGGTAGATGAATGAATAAGTAATAATATTAATAAAGGATAGCGGTCAAGAAAGAACATGGATGTATGAATGAGTATGGTTGAATAATGAGTATGGTTGAATAATATTTATATTGCATAACACCAGACAGGACACAACATACAAATAATGACTTATAGAGAGTGAAGTTTTTATTATTATTAAAGAATTTACCATACATTGAATACGAAAGATATCCACATACTAAACACGTGATTCAGTATTCAAGGTATGAAAGGAAATTAAGTTACTTTATGACGCCAGAGTGATTTACTCTGTACGTACAGTATAAGTCATTATTTGGGAGAGATCAAAGGAGACGAATTAGAGAGGCACAGCTAAGGGAGGGACATTCGCTGTTTACAGCGAACTTCTAATGGCACAAACATGGATACTGTTCAACCATAGAAATGGTAAATCGCATGGTTGTGACACACACATATATATATATATATATATATATATATATATATATATATATAAAGCATAACAATATTAAAACCTCATCAATAAATATATTCTCTTTTTAACTCAACTAAAAGAATCTGCAAGTTTTATAATCTATTTAATGTTTAAAATCAAATTGTTAACGACGCCAATAACTGTCGCATAAAGATTCAGCTAAGACATAAGAGAAAATTAAATCAAGTGGGCGTGAAATCGAACCTTCAACCTCTTAAACCTGATCAAACAATTTTCTAAAAGAATTTGAGCAACAACGAAAGACGACTTCTCTCTTCGGGCCTATATTTTATGTTACAAAACTTTAAGATAAATTATTTTAAACACTTTATCATTTGAAAAACTTTTTCATAGTTTAAGACGAATCCTAATAGCTGACGATACCAAATTTTCCGATTAGACCTAGCCTTTCTGCCTACATCACCCATAAACACTTTTATAAATTTAAAACTTCTGAAAGTTCCAAGGAGATTTTCTTATATTATGCGGTCATGCCTTTTCTGATAATGCAGTATATACAGAACATTTATCTCTGAGTTATAAAGTCAGAAAATGCATAATTTACTGACATTGAGGAGAATTGCGAAAACAAACGACGGAAGCAGGCGCTCTGTCTCAGCTTGCCCTCGTGTTTACAGTCTGTAATAGTGTTGCCAGTTCAGATATGAATTATCTACCCAAACCCTAAAACTGTTGTATATTTCTAAAAGCGTACACTCAAAGCTCACAACGTGACGGCGAGAATGGATTTAAAATTTTAATACTTAAATTAGTAGAAATAGTAACTATACTAATTACGTTAATTCATGTACTGCAACAATAGATTATTTACAAATTATTACCAGTAAATTTACATGTACTTTCAAAAATTACATTTCTAATCACAGAGGATAGAATTTGATCCAATAAAGGCACCTTATTTGAAATAGTAGTATGCCGTATGTACCTCCATTACAATTTTGTAACAAAAAATAATGTAATACGAAACTACTGTATAAGAAATGCATCTAGTAGTATGAACACAAAAAGGCCGAATGCAATTGCAATGGAATGTTGACCAATTGTTGCAAAGGGGAGTCGGGTTGGCACCCGGGGGCTAGCACCCATGGGGGAGGGGTATGCAAGCAAGGTGAAGGGTGTTTATCCCACAAGCTGCATGAAGGGGAGAGGGAGTTGGTCCGGGAGAATGACCTCCCTCCCAAAATGGGTCCCTAACCTGACCGAGGAAGGTAACATAAGAGAGAGAGAGAGGAAAGAGGAGGAGAGGAGAACTTTTCGCAGGCTAATCTCATCGCATACTAAAGTTCTTAACAGCCTCAGTTGGCTTAGAAGTCTTAATCAGCCAGTTGACTTAATCTGGCTTGGAAAGCATAATAAGAAGGAGCAGATATATATATATATATATATACATATTAGGCCGTTTCAAAAAATCGAAATTTATGATGGCTCAACGCACACATACTAAAAACGTAATATGTCATGAATAAAGACTTCATGCAAAATATTAAGACAAGAGCTTATTGTTATCCCACCCCTCAATGCATATCTATTTTACCCCCCATGAGAAAATTTTCATTTTTCTGGCAAATATATTTATTTATTTTGTGATGTCCTCTTAAATTTGGTATATAAAATTCATAAATAAAATTGGAAGATAAGTAGGTCATTTTCAGGAATGATCCAGTAACGCCCCTATATTCTTTAGAGAGAATTCTAGAAAATTCTTCCTTCAGGATAACTATTCTAGAATTTCCATTTTTTCCCTTTATGGATTATATGATGTTTTATTTGCTTTTTCATCTATAATTACTGATATTTTCACAAGTTTACAGTTCTAGAAAGGTTACTTCATGTTACTTTACAACTTTCTTACAGTAATCAAGTCATAATATAATTTAGGTGAGTGATTAATGATTATATTATATTATTATTAAGACTAACAGGTGGTAAAACTTTTTCCCTCAGAATTATGACAAAAACCAGAAACAAGTGTGAAGTCTGGTTGGTCGGACAAGTGCTGGAAGAGGGTTTTTCTGAGAAGCAGCTTCCAACTAACACTGATGTCCTTAAACGTCTTTTTTATCACATTAAGGTGGGAAAGCAAAATGTCTCTGTAGCTTGCGCAACTGTAGCCAACGAAGTTATTGCTATGTGGGAAAAAGCCTCCTTAATTACATCCCACAAGCCTTATATTGTCTCAAAGCTTAAAAGGCTTTACAATAAGCATGAAGGGCTGGTCAAGAACGAACTCGACGAACTCCTACCCAAGAGAAGAATGAAGCAGAATTTGTCACCAGCTTAAAGAAGCTTTTCGATGTAGCTCATTCAGAAGTGGAAACAGAAATAAAATTGCAGGAGGATAAAGATTTTCTTAAGGATCAAAGGAACGATCGGAAAATGATTATGGGTCCAGAAGACAAGGAGTTTTCAAGAAAGGCAAAAGCACGACAGATAAGCATGGAAAGAATGGAAAAACTTCGCAGGAAATCAAAGGAAGAAATGAGGCAATTGACAAAGGTTGTGGATCTCAACCAATGTGAAAATTCCGGTTCAGGAGGAAGTGAAGAATCATCTGGTGATGAATTGTTCTACAGAGCACTCTCATCATCATCTTCAAAAAAGGAGAAGCTTGAACCAGGTGTAATTGTTAGGGATAAAAAGTTCTTGGCTGCTCTGGACCGCAATGGAACATCTGCAAGAGCTGCTATGCACATTGTGGCACCTGCCCTTTCAGCTGCTGGAGTGGAAATTGAAGAGATCACACTTTCATCATCCTCTATCTACAGGTCTCGGCGATCAACACGGATGCAGATGGGAGAAGACATTAAAGCCAGTTTCCAACCAAATACCCCTTTAATAATTCATTTTGATGGAAAGCTTCTTCCATCCATGCATGTGGGTAAGATTGATGTAATGCCCATTGTTGTGACTGGTGCAGGCGAATTAGAAAAATTACTGTCTATTCCAAAGCTTATTTCTGGAACGGGAGAAGAAATGGGGAGAGCAGTTTTAGATGTCTTGAAGCAATGGCCACAAGTAAATGAGTGGGTAGCAGGCCTTTGTTTTGATACTACTGCAAGCAATACAGGTATCCATGTTGGGGCTTGTACCATCATCCAAAAGGCCTTTCAGAGATCACTCCTTTTTCTGACATGCCGCCACCATATCCACGAGCTTCTTATCACTGCTGCAGTTTTTGACATGTTTTTCTCTTCTTCGGTCCACAAATTCCCTTATTCAATCGATTCAGAGATTGTTGGGATAACATTGATCAGCAGAATTACAAGCCCTATGAACCCAATGATCTCACCTCAGAATCTTTAGATTATTGGATCTTGAAGCACAGAGACAAGCTTATGTCTTTCATCAACTCCAAACTTCAAGAGGGCCACACTCGAGGTGACTACAGGGAATACTTAGAACTTGCACTTATCTTCCTTGGTTGTCCAATGCCTAAAACAAATAAAGGCTCTGATAGCAGATTCCACTACCCAGGAGCTTACAGCAGAGCTAGATGGATGGGAAAGGGCATCTATTCCTTAAAAATTTACTTATTTAGGAACCAATTCCTTCTCACCCCTCATGAAAAACAAGCTCTGATACGAATAAACGCCTTTTCAGTGACAGTTTATCTTCAAGCTTGGTATACATCTCCAGTTGGAATTGATGCTCCAGCAAATGATTTGGCCCTCCTTAAGATGCTACATATCTACAAGATCCAGGTTGATAAGGAAGTGGGAGCTACAGCCCTCAAAAAACTTCAGAACCATGGTTGGTACTTGAGTGAGGATCTTGTAGGATTTGGCTTTTTCTCAAACCTCGTGACTGAAGATGATAAGGTTCTAATGCTCCACAACCTTCACCACGCGCCTCCTCGAAAAGTGAGGGCAAGAAAGGTGGACCCCCCGAATGTTGCAAAACCCCAATGACTTAAAGATTACCAGTTTTGTCACAACTCAAACACAAGACTTCTTCAAGTGTTTGAAAATAGAAATTCCCAAGAAACTTGAAGACATTGAGGAGCACCGTAATCGGGTCATGGCAGTCAAAGTAATCAACGACTGTGCTGAACGAGGAGTCAAACTGGCTACAGAGTTTAATGAGAAGCTCACAAAGAGTGAGGAAGAGAGACAACTGGCCTTTCAAATCATTGAAAATCAGAGAAAGGAGGTCCCTCAGCCACTGAAATCCCTATATTCTTAATCAAGATATGTCTTAAATAGAATTTAAGTCGCTTTGTTTTAAAACATATTTTTCGTTCAGTCTTATATTTGCTCTAATTATCCATTAATGTAAAAGAAGTGCCATCTGAGGGGTGCCTTTTTATCATTCAAATAAAATGATATTTTGTCTATTTGTTTTTTTTCCTTTATATAAAAAAATAAAAGTGTGTGCGTTTATCAAAATTCAATTTGAAAAATTACCATATAATCGTGAAACGGTCTAATATATATATATATATATATATATATATATATATTAACGGAGAGAGAGAGTAGATGATCATGCTGGCCTGAGCCCCACAAAAAAACTTATTGAATTAAAAGCACACACACACACACACACACACACACTTCGTATATAAACAGATGCATGTAAAGAAGAATTGTTCTAACCCAATAGCAAAATATAGACGAGCATACCTTCCTAAGAATAACTACCGCACAACCCCGAAAATACAAAGCCTTCCTCGCAATCAACCATCAGCACAGCATCACAACCATCGGCAGAGCAGTACCACCAATAGACCGATAAGGTCTCCAAAAACGAGCCAATTAATAGACAAAGCTATTAAACATAACCAAATACATTTATGCGGCCAGGGTAGACCGACAAGGGCTCAAAAAAGGGCGACGCCAATCGTTTATCTTATTGACCTTCTCGTAGCAGAAAGCCAACACGAGACCAATGTAATGTTGGGTAGGGGATCTTTTAAACAAAAAATCATATATGATAAACCAAATTTAATATATAAACAAATTTCCACCTTAATATTAAAATTTACCTTTAAATTATAACAAAAAAATTAATATAATTTTTAAACAAAATAGTTTTTAAATTAGGACTAACTATTTCATTTTTCGTCTTTTATAATTATGGAATTATCGAAAGAGCGTGTTATTTAAAACAAATTTTCGCCTTAATATACAAATTTATCTCTTAATCATACCATAAAATAATAATTTAAAACAGCACATATCGTTAAATATCTTATTTTCCACAGTAATGCTTCAAAACTGGTTCAATCCACAAGATTAGTTGCCAGATTTCGCTATTTATTTAATTTGTATACCAAATGATTTCTATATTTCAAGCAACATTCTTTACATGGATTTATTCCAAACAGCGAGTTTGGGGAAAGAATTTATAGGTCGTGCTTTTCAAAATATGCTGACAGAGTTTAATATTAACTATTACACAAGCTGTTCTGTGCATAAGGCCTCTTTAGCCGAAAGAGTGCAATGTACCATTAAGGAGCGGATACATTGCTATTTTATGGATAAAAATACGTTCGGGTACATAGACATTTTGAACCAGCTAGGATTGTTCTACAACCACTCACCTCACCGTGAGGTGAGGATGGACTCGGGAAATTTTTAAAGTGAAGTTATGAAACCTAAAGGCAAAGTGCTGATTGAAGATTTGAATGGCGAAGAAATTGAGGGTGGCTTTTATGGTGAGGAGTTGCAGAAGGTGACATTTAATTTTGGAAAACAGGTGTTAAAATTGAGAAAATTTTAGGAAGCAAGGGTGCAGGGAAGAGAAAGATGTATCTGGTGAAGTGGCTGAGGTACCCAAAAATCTTCAACACCTATATAAAAGCTGATACAGTAATGAAACTTAAATAGTATACACCATATCGCCTTACCACTTCTACGTTACATTACCGTCCTCCTCCTCTATGGCCGCTCACCCTAACAAAACCCTGTCCAACTTTGTAATGTAACTGCACAGGCCGATCGAATTGGACCGTGAATCGTATGAGGTTGGATTATGTGAATTTCAGTTGATCAGCAAACGTTTAAGTATTGAGACGAGCGAGTCCACATTTTTGATCTTTGAAGGCGCGATGAATGTGAAAAATTAGGCATAGCTTTAGACGATACTATGCAAGTAACACTAGGCCCATGTCATTAGACACTACCGAGGATGTTGTGAGAGATTTAAATTGTAGTCTGAAAAGTTATGAAATCGTAAACAAAGACATATTAACTCACACTTTACTGTTAAAATCGGAGGCTAATAGAAATATTGAAGACAAAGACCTGTTCAAAATTACACCTGAAGGCAGATATGGCCTAGCCTTCCAAAGGGATACTTTTCTCGAGTTACCGCATGATCTGATCAATTTATTAAATTAGCTAAAATTGGAGAAATTGAACAATAGAGGTTCTCCCCCGGCCATGTGCTATATTTACAGCAACATCGTGGAACATTAATTTGTTGGACAACCAGGTACAATTATGTATCGCTCACATTCCCAGTCTTAGAGGAAAGAGTTGTCAAAGTCGCATCTAACCTACTAAGCAGTATCTCAATATATATATGGACTATTGAAGGTGAAAATTACCCATTCGATTATGAGAGCTTAACTGTGAAGCTTCACTTCCGGCGTGCTGCGACAGAATGATGTGAAGGTCATTTACTGTCTACCGAGGTGTGAGACATCAGTGTGGAAGCGGTATTGGATCCATTTTTTCATCTGTACTACGTATGGCTGGTTCCTCAATGAAGAGTGGTGCCAAATATCTTGGGCGGAAGGCCTTACAATCATGGCTTAATACGATGAAGATATAATGACAGGCACTAATCCTAAAGAAGCTTTCAAAAAACATTTACGTTGTACGCGGTCTTAAATCGTCAAAGATGCAAAGAGAAAAATGCGTGGCGGAGGAAACAAAACGGTGTAGAAAAAGCGTGTTGTCCGGAAGAAGATGAAGAAGGGGTACCAACTCGAAGTATTAAACGTAAAAGGGTTTAAAAAAAAAGAAATGTTCTAAACGTATGAAGCCAATGGTTGACCACTTTTTTAACTGATATAAACTAAAGATACTGCATTTAGCCCTCATAGACTATAGACCAGTGATGGCGAACCTATGACACGCGTGTCAAAGGTGACACGTTGCTGTTTTTTTGTTGACACGCCTAAACTGACATTTCTATCGTCCAAAAGTTAAACAAAAACTATAAAGAATGAAATGAAAATGGATCTAATCAAGAGACGTTTTTAATTTCATCCAATTAAATAGGAAATGATTATATATTTTTTTTGTAAATAAACATTCAATTCTCTATATATGATGGCTATTTAATTACATATTACTGTGGTTGGATTTGAATTGAAATAAATTACCATTATAAATAGTATAAAATTAAGCATTAATTTTGGCTGGCAACTCTGAATTATATATTCATAATTCAGAATTGGCTACCCTTATTTCTTCTTTCTGTGTCTTTAGTCGAGCCATGGCGTCGTTTTACACGGGCATTTTGATTTAATGAGGCTAATTAAGTCATTATTAATCACTGTTGTGTAGTGTTATGTTTCATTATTAATTAATATTAAGTGTTTGCTGGTGTTAATTATTAGTATTAAGTGTTATTGATATTATTGTGTTGGAAAATGAAAATTGATCTTCATTAACATTATTAACTGTGGTACCGTTGAAACTAATTAGGCCTAAAGTTAATTCATCGTTTTACTTGTTTTAACATCCATTTGTCACATTAAATATTTGTGTTAACGATTTTGAATTGCTATTGTTTTTTAATATTTCAGCCTTATCATAATGGCGGAATCAGTAAACAAAAAAATAAAATTGTCAAAGAAAGGAAGCGGAAGGAGTTTCCAAGATTGGTGGACTGAAAAATGTGGCGTTATTGATACGAACGACAAAGCTCTATGCATCCTGTGTAGTGAAACAGTTGTGAGCAGAACTTGGACACTAACCACCAGTGGCTTCTAGAAAAAAGTGAGCAAGAACGTAAAGAATATATATTGCGAATGTTAAAAGATAAACAGTCTCAATCAGACCATTTACTTAAATTTTTAAGTGGGCCTTCAAATTTAGTGTCTGCAAGCTTCAGTATTTCACATGGAAACTCACTTAGTGATGGAGATTTCGTTAAGGAAACTTTTATGAAATGTGCACCATTTTTATTTGATGACTTTCAAAATAAAGCAGCTATTATTCAGCGTATTAATGAATTAGCAATTAGTAGAAATACTGTTAAAGACAGAGTGATGAAGATGAACTCTGATATAGAAAATCAAGTGAAAAAGACTTAAATGCATGTGATTTCTTTTCTATTTGTCTCGATGAGACCACCGATGCTACGTCATCGGCTCGATTAGCTATTATTGCTAGATATCCCAGTGGCAATATATGAGGAATTACTTAAGTTAGAAAATTTGCCTTTGAATACAACAGGAGCAGATATATGTGAGGTTGTTGTTAGAATGCTTCGTGATAAACAGATAAATATGTCAAAAATAGTGTCAGTTACAAGATGGTGCCCCAAATATGGTTGGACGAAATGTTGGATTTGTGAAACATTTTACAGAAACTGTTGGTCATCCGCTTGTATGTTTTCACTGTATTATACATCAAGAGGTATTGTGTGCAAAGGTAGGTTTAAAAGAAGTTAATGATGTAATGGCAGTTGTGACAAAAATAGTAAATTTGATAGCTTCACGGGCTTTGCACAAACGAGAATTTATGTCACTGTTAAATGAAGTTGATTCAGTTTATAATGGATTACTTATGTATAATAATGTGCGATGGTTAAGTCGCGGTAAGGTACTTGAACGTTTTGTGGAATGCTTAAATGAAATCAGGCTATTTTTAAATATGAAAAATATAGAACAGTTTCCTCAATTAACTGATGTGGCTTGGCTCAGTAGACTTATGTTTTTCAATGATCTGTCAGTACATCTGAATGAACTCAATATTAAATTACAAAATTCAAATTCAAAATGCTTCATTTAAATAGTAGGTATCTGGAATTATAGATTAGTTTGTAATTAATATTATGCTAAAGTCCTGTTTTGACTCGTTGAATTTTTTTATAGCAATCCTTTGCAAGTTTTAAATAATTTTATAATTTTCATAATAAATGAAATGTTATTCGACATTTTCTCTTAAAGGAACTTCTCTGAGCGGTTCGAAGATATCTTCACATTGTAATACTCTTACTATATGTGTACTCTGCATATGTTTTAAATAATTGGAATTTTATTAAAAAGATTCAGTATGAACTAATTAATTATTCTTTCTCCTTTAAGGTCCGATGAGGATTTGACTCGTGTTATACAATCTTTTCGTTTTGAAGAAACGCATGTCGTGGACCTGAATACGGAGGTAAAAGATTTACCGAGCAGACAATCCAGCGATTGTCATATCATTAACGAAATAATGTAAGGTTTTTTTTATGTTTCGATCTTTTTTTCAGGCAAGAAGAAACAATGTATTTTCATCAATTTATTGAATGAAAGAAATCATGTTTTTAGTACAATAACCATCTTAAATAAGCAAAGAATACACAAATTAATATTATTGGATGCACTTATATATATATATATATATATATATATATATATATATATATATATACGAACAAAACATCATACTATACAACGAGTGCGCACAATTGGAAAACGGCTTTCTCTCTGTCTGCATACCATTTTGTCGTTTCGTTGAGTGTGACACAGGACGAATAATTTTTAAAAATTTATAAATTCCTTACTACGTGATATATGCATGAGAAATGAAAGGCAGTACAACCCACATGTATTACTAAAATATCCTTGTAGACGGAAGGGATTCCATACAACTTCGGGGATATGCTTGAGAATTTTTATAACAGGTTCACTCCAGGGTTGAGTACCGAGTGAATCAAAATAGTACATGCGGTCCCTATTTGTAAAATAGATTGCAAACCAATAAATCCCTTCACTACCAATAACATCTGCGTTCAAATTAAGACTACCGCAATCTCTCATAGTTGGCAGTTTCAATGTTTCATTCTTCGCAAACACACCGATAAATTTGTAACGTGTGATTCGTTCACTCTTCATTACTCTCTGAAGTGTTTTCGCATCTATTTTAAAAGTCAGTCACAACGCCCCTAAATCTGACTACTTCTATTAGGGCTTGTGACTCGACGTATACGAGTGCACTAATAGGCGCGTCTATCGGCTTGGCGAATTTCAATCTGACTATGAAGTTTCCACTCTGTTGTGAACTTAAATGTGTATTTACACTAGCAGATAAGTCAGGTGTGATGTCAAACGGATAAAGGTTAAATTGATCGATGAATTCTTTCTGCGTTACCCGACTCCCGAGCTCATCACAATCAACTGCAATATGGGCCAGATTACTATATGCTCTCGCGCAAAGCGGGAACACAGCGTCTGATGAATAATCCGTAGCCAGTGTTCCCCCCAACGCAACACCATTGAAGTATAGAGTTATATTTTTAAGGCAGAAATTCTCGAATTTAAAGTCATCTTTTTATATTTTCCATTCACCGATTGTGTTCCTGCATTCGAATTAATATCCTTTTAGGTAGTTTCCCAGGGCGATGTTTTCTATCTGTTTCGATGCCAACCCTGCTGGCACCGTGTATAGTTTGATCTGTACTCTGTTAATTGGGTATTTTACTGTGGCATTTAGTAAATTTTTCTCAATTTTATTTGTTTTGGTGAACTTAATTTCACTCGCCGTACGCGGAGTTAAGTCTCCATAATGTGAATCACACGGGTTTTGCTCCCTCTTCTTGATCAGCATCCAGATTTAAACAGATCTCAGGATTTGTGCGGGTGAGCTTTATTTTCATATCCACCCCATTCACAAGCAACTTCTCCTGGAATGTGAAGTCTGTATGCAGGCGTCCAAAACACTCATTATCTTCTTTTTAGAATTTTTAAATTTGTCCTTTATACTACTTTCGTCTTTAGCTTGATAATAGCCCTCGGCTCTTAAAAAGGTAGCCTTCGCTTCTTTGGAAAAGTTCAGCACATTTTCCAGATAGGCTCGTAGGTGATAGTACCCCGTTCCTGCCGATATGTTGACCTGATTTAAATATACGTCACTCTGTTGAATATGGAGTTCAGAAAGTTTGTTTCAGGGTATACAGCATATTTGTCATCGCAGTCCGTTCCATCAGAATGGGCTATACGTAGTTTAGCGTACATGTGCACAGCTTGGGTCAAAAAAGTAAGGGCCTGAGCTGGTATCACGAATTCTATTGGAGCACTCGGGGAACTAATTGTGTTTAAAGTTAATTGTAATAAAGTCACTGTGTCAATAGAAACTTGAGTTGGGGCATGTCAAAGAGGACAGCTCCGATTTACAACATTGTGAACTACACGGATGGATGAAGCGTGCCATGACGAGTTAGAAATAGTGCCTCCTCTCTCGACAAGTAGTAAACAAACTATGATTCATGAGATCAATGTCCTTAGCTTGTATCAGTCAAAAAAATGGTCAACCATAGGTTTCATTCGCTTAGAACTTCTTTTTTGATATCCTTTTACGTTTGCACGTGGTGGTAATCCCTTCTTCCAGACACCCTCTTCTTCTTCTTCCACCACCACGCATTTTTCTCTTTGCATCTTTGACGATTTCGTCCCGTATACACTTTAAGTGTATACCTCCTTCCGAGGTATCTGGCACCCCTCTTCAGCAAGGAACAGCCGTACGTAGTATGGTTGAAAAAATGGATCCAAGTCCACTACCACGCTGGTATCTCACACCTCGATAGACTGTGAAAGGCTTTCTGTCCATTATAACTCAGTGCGTCGAAAGTGCAGCTTCACTGTTAAGCTCCCATCACCGAATGGGAAATTTTTTCCCTCAATCGTTCTTATATATATATGAGATATTGGTTATTAGATTAGTCACGACATCACATATGGGGCTTCATATGTAATACTCAAGCTTTCCCTCTATGGTTGGGGATGTGAGCAATGCGTAGCAGGCGCGCCTGGGTATCCCCAAAACTGGTGCTCCACTATATTGCTGTAAATATAGCACATGTCTGGGGGTGTATAGCCATCACCCAATTTCTCCAATTTCATCTGATACATTAGGCTGGACAAGTCATGTTTTACCTCGTGAAAGGTATCTCTTTGGAAGGCTGATCGATATCGCCTCTAGGTTATAATTTTGAACAGCCCTTTGTCTTTAATATTTCTGTTAGCCTTTGATTTAGGATTAGAGTATGTGCGAGTTTTCTTTGTTTACGATTTCGTATACTAAATCGCCGTAAGATTTGAGTTTTTAAACTTACGTTTAAGTCTCTCACAACATCCTCAGCCGCACCATAACGCCCCGGACCTAGCGTTACTACTGTACTGTAATACCATGCATCCCCAGTCCGGGCGATACGTATAGTTTCATCCCGAGTTACCCGGCTTTTTCACACTCATCAAGTCTCTAAGAATCGTAAAAATGGGATCTTTATAATCAATATTTAAAAAGAGGGTGTCCAGCTGAATTTTGCACTTCATACGAATCACGACCAATTCAATGGGTCCATGGAGTTCTGTTACAAAGTTGTCTAGAGTGTTGTTAGGATGTACAGACAGGGACGAAGGAGGACGGTAGTGTGACGTAGAAATGGTTAGGCCATGTTGCATACTATTTAAGCTTCATTATTGCAGCAGCTTTTATATAGGTGTTGAAGCTTTCTGGGTACCCTAGCCATTTCACCAGGTACATTTTTCTCTTTCCTGAACCTTTGCTTCCTAAAATTTTCAATTTTAAACACATTTTTTCCTAAATTAAATGTCACTTTCTGCAACTCTCTCGGTAAAAGCCTCCTGCGATTCTTCCCCATTCAAATCTTCAACGTAATACAACATTATCTCGCCTTTAGGTCTCATAGCCCTAACTTTAAAAATCTCACGTGTCCATCCTTGCTCAAATCCCTTCGCGAATTTATTTCCCGAACGCGACAGCCTTACATAATCATTGATTTTGAAACGCGCAGAGTGTGGTGGTGGTGTTCCATCTCTTCTCACATCTGGCTCTGTACGCGTACATCTTTCTAAAATCTTGTTAGGTGTTGTCCCATTCGTGCGATGGTGTGAGCGGTTGTATGATGAGGCCAATGATTCCAGAATGTCTATATATCTGTATGTGTTTTATGTGTAAAATAGCGGTGCATGCGTTCCTTTATGGTACGTTGAACTCTTTCAGCTAAAGAAGCCTTATGTATAGAATTGGTAGTGTAGTAGCTGATATTAAACTCTGTCAGCATGTTCTGAAAAGCGCGGCCTATAAATTCTTCCCCATATCCGTACAAAAATAGCCAGGAACCCTTTTTTCTTTCAACATCAACGTTTTGGTGCTTTAGCAACTGTTTCAGACGATTTATTTTCAGAGGAATTAGCCACAGATATCTAGAGAATACATCTATTATGAATAGGATGTACGTAACCATCGTTATACATGAATATCTTTGCATGTCTGTTAAATCTGCTTGCCAAATAGAGTCAATCGAAGCAGCTGTTGTCTTGGCTGTTTTAAACCTTTTTCTCACAGGCTTATGAAGTGTATAAGCGTCCTGCTCCCGCAAAAATCTCTCATCTTTTTTCCCTACTCCATCATTGTAAACATTCTGTACAGTCTATCTACGCCTCCGTAGGAGGCTGGGCTAGAAATGTCATAATAACGTCTTCTTAATATGTTAGCCATTTGCGTATTTTAGAGGCACGTGGGTAGGGTTGACCGTTGTTTAACCTCTTCTTTCTCCTCTTCAGAGGTGTTACCGCCGGGGGTGATGGCGTCTTCGATTGTGGCACGTGCGATGCATGTTCCATGTCTTTTAACCTGTTCAGATTTCCTGTCATTGCTTTGGGGATATTTATTTGTTGTACTCTTGTTTTAATATGCTTCCATCCTGATGGTGAGGGCCTATCCCACTTTCCCACCAGATCATGGACGATGTCTACGATATTCGATCCCTGTATCTCTGCTCCTTCCACAATGACCTCACCTGTATCGGTCCACTGTATGTTGGGATCCTCATTCAATAGATTATAAAGACTTAAACCTTTATTCTTCAATGTATGTGGGAGGTCGCTTTTTAATACATGCTCGATATGTTGTGTGGCCGACCCGTTAATCTTCGGTTGGTCAGCTCTATTGTCGGACACAGGCCCTATGTCACCATGCCCATCGTTGTCCGTGCTGTGCCTAATAACCACGGGGATCTCTTTCGGATTCTTATAATTTTCGTACTCATGAAGAAATTTCTGCAGAGCTTCTTGTATAAGATTCTTTTCTCATCAGGTGTTTTTTCACTGTTTAAAAGGGCCAACAATTCGCTTTCCATTCTTTTAAGCCTGCTTTTACGGGTTCTAGAACCGTGTCTGGATTCTTTCAACTTTTCAGTGAAACATACACCTCGTGTGGAATCACTACCACTTTCTTCATTATATTAATCTAGTCAGTAAAGGACCCAAAACTGAAAATTAGATGGGGCGGAATGGCCCTCCTCTTTGTACAATAATTCCTTTTTCTTCCCCACAGTTTGACTCTTACGAGCGAGTGCATGTATTATGTTCTTGTAACGGCATAGGCGAGCCTTCTGAGGGGGTTTCATTGATACATTGCAACTTATAACGTTAAGAGAGATTTCACAGATGCATTTTAAAAAGTCGGAGTCGATATTTTTAGAAAACATCTGTTGCATTGCCCGGGGCATTCGATGATAGATTTTTATTAACTCATGGTATTTCTTTAGCCTCTTTGTCATTTTGGAATACACACCGTTTCAGGCTCGTTTGGAAATATATTCGTTCTTAGAAGCACCCTAAACGTGTTTCGCGGATGAAGATCGCAGAGCAAATATCCGAACGTTGACTTGTAGCTTCTTTATAAACCTCCAAAAACTCTTTACGCTGATTGGGGAACATTTGATTGGCTAATACCCTAATTTGTGATACATCTCTACGTCGCACGAATAAGACTAGATATTTTGTATTTAACGACACATCGCGCATGTATCTATTTTTGAAAAATAGATTCTGATTGATGAAGAACACGCATATGTTAAGATGTGAGAGAATACTGTAAATGTCTCGGCAAACGTTTTATTCATCTCCAACATGAGATCGTCAATTACAATGACTGTATGTTCCTTTCCCTTTAACGATTAACGTCATATACACCTTTGTGGAACAAAATATAATCTTGGTACTCGTTGAACACTGTTTGATACGTTGAATAGCACCATATAGCTTTATGCACAAATTTTGAGAACATCTCTCCCTTTTCTTTAATGAGAAACACACGTATATAAAAGATATGTCGATGACACCTTTCTACTCTTTCATATTGCTAACCACGACCCTCTTTTTATTAACTATCTCAATTCCCAGCATCAAATCATCAAATTCACTAAAGAAAACGAACCTAACAACGCCTTACCCTTTTTAAATATAACAATAACAAAACAAAATAATAAATTCGCACTTCCATATATCGAAAACCTACATATACAGACCTAAATACGAACTACTTAAGCCACACCTCTTACTATATAAAATTAACAGCATTAAAATCCTAATCCATGTGCTTATCAACTTTGTTCCTCCTACTTATCCTTCCACAACGAAATAGAATTCGTTCACAGTTTCTGCATTAGTAGTTCTTTCCCAAAACATTTACTACATTCTCTAACTAGAAATTTTATCAACAACATTTCTCATCCCCCTTTAAAGTCCTCACTGTTAAAAAAGATATACATTTCTTTTCTTCTCCCTACTACGACTATATTAGTTAGAAAATACAATCAGAACTTTGCAACCTACTCAACCCACTTTACCCTCAATTTAGTCATCAATTTGTATTCACCAATAATAATAGCATTAATTTGTATCTCAACCATAAAGAAAAAACCCAGCCCCTTCTCTCATCAATATCTACTTTTTCAATCGTACTCACTGCAATACGAGCTATATTGGCAGCACCATTCGTCAACATCAAACAAGAGTGGACGAACATCGTGTCATTTCTACCCAACGAAATCATCAATAAGAGACCATTGACACCTCCACAATCACTCACTGCTCCCCACCATTCCAAAATTATCAATTCAGCATACAAATCAACCGACCTCAGTACCCTCGAATCCCTATATATCCTTAGTACAAAACCCTCAAATTAATAACACACTGGATTAGTGCGCCATTAAACATGATCAATCAATCAATCAGTACAAAACCTACTCTCGACGACTACAGTTCTTACCTCTATACATTTTATATAATTTTAACTTTAAATTATTATCATAGGACTGTACAAATATTTTGGTGTAAAATCTCTTACTATATTTGTACACTTTTTATTTTTTATTTCTTAGCAATGATGATGGAAATCGAATTTCCGAAACGTCTGACTAATAAACATGTACTTTGTACCATCTTCTAATCCTCCTATCTTCTAATCCTCCTATCTTACTATTACTGCTAACATTCTGTACCCAGGCATGGCAAATCTGGGTTTCTGAGTTTAATTTGTTAACACACCAGAAAATACATTGAATTGAAGCCTAAAATAATTATAGATTATAGGTATATAAAATCCTCATTATTATTATTACAATATACATTCCGCAAGACGTATAGCTTTTGATATCTTCAATAAAAATAGATGAAAGACTCGTCTCTTGCTAGAAAATAATTCATCTTCTCGTGACGACAGATGTTGACACGAAAAGTTTCTATTCACGTGTCCAGAGAGTGGAACAAACACTTTCATAAAATCAGTTGAGAAAATAAGAAGTAGATGTTAAAAAATTTTACCACACACACACACACACCACACACACACACATCGCATATTTAATTATTTATTCAACTATCATTAGCCTTCGATTCTATAGATAAGGCAACTTTCAGGGATTCTGGCCACTGTATAATGTTTGAGTCTAAGGCTATGATTAGATTACAGTCCTTCAAAAAAGTTCTTCATAATTTTGAAGCTGTACAAAATAGGTCTACCCCACTAATTAAATTATTAAGGGCTTAGTTTAGAGTTAAACTTTGTATGCGAATATAATCTACGCATAGCCTTTTGTTTAGATTAATGTATCTAGAATGGTTTAGATACTAATTATTGAATAGGGCCAGTAATCTATTTTTTAATACGATAAAAGTAATTTTTCCATACACATGGTTATTAAAGTTCACGAGGTCTAACATTTCTTAAGCCTATCAGAGGTTGTAAATCCTTTTCACTTGGCTTCGATTGCGACGTCTATGTAAAATGGCCTAGGTTTTCGGTATTGCAATAGCCTATCTTAGTCCAATAATTAAGTTTTTAAGTACACACACACATACACACACACATATATTAATATATATATTATAATATATATATATATATATATATATATGTATGACGTTTACGGAGTATAGATGAAGTAGACAAGCTGTTCATTCGAGATCACCAGTAAATTTTGATTATGTGCACTCAGATGAATATGATATGTTGCACTCAGATGAAGGGAGATATTTTCTTGCACTCTCTGCAGCACATAACCATGTACACCCCGGCTCATCTGGTAATGTATTGACACAAGCATCTAATCTTCTTTTTGAAGACTTCAACTTCGACTGCTACAACGACCCTGAGAAACGCACATTTAAGTCTCTAAAATTATATGATAAAAATAAAATTTCGGAGGATGATTACGACCAAATACACTCTACCGTCACCTCCCAGACACTCTTCACGGCCTCCCTAAAATACACATACAAATTTACACATTAGATCTAGCCTTTTTGCCTACATCACCCATAATATCCATCTAGCAAAATTCCTAATTCCACCATCTCCACCCTAGCCCCTAATGCAGAATGAATATTCCATCCCCATTTCCTACGAATTCGTCAAAGAAATACTGACGTTGAACAATTCAAACACAATCTCCATATGCACAGCTTTGACATAGTATTCCTGTGCAACAACGTGCCAAATAGAAAAGCGAACGACATCTGCACCAGCAATTTATTTTCCATAATCAGAACACAGACCTCAACCTAACGAAACAAGAATTTCCAGACTGCTAACCCTTGCCACTTCAGACACATACTTCCTTTCAACTTTACCAACAAACCTATTCACTAGCCAGGGGATCCCCCTAAGAGTTACACTAGCTAACATATTTCTCTGTTATCACGAAATTTATTTTAGCCGAAAAGAACATTTAGAATTTAGGAGTCTCTGTTTAAGATTATAGACGTGACAACACTGTTTTCGTTAGGGTTAGAGAGAGGCCAGATGGTCGACTGAGGCAAAGTAATTTATACAAATATTTTAACGGACTCATATAATTTATATGAACAGAATAATATCTTTTAAAGGATTAATACTTTAATTGATACAAACAGAATGATATTTTTAAATTTTAACAGAAATTTAGTTTCTGTGGAAACCCTTTTCCACATTATTATTAAAGAATTTACCATACATTGAATACGAAAGATATCCACATACTAAACAAGTGATTCAGTATTCAAGGTATGGAAATCGTGAAGGAAGTTAAGTTACTTTATGACGTCATAGTTATTTACTTTGTATGTACAGTATAAGTCATTATTGGGGGAAATTAGGGGAGACGAATCAGAGAAATTAAGGGACATTCGCTTCTCACAGCGAACTTCTAATGGCACAAACATGGATACGGCTCAACCGTAGAAATGGTCGGTCGCATGGTTGTGACACTCTAAATAAGTTCTTTCTTCGACTGGAGAGTAGATGTTCTCTGTATAATGAAGTTCTTTATTATATACGTTATACCACTTTAATTGTGTCAGACGAATCATTCTTAGTTATTGTTTGTGTCTCATGTATATTTATTGGCAATGCTAAATATATATGCGAAATAACTTTGTTTATCGCATACCAAATAATCCTCTCCCATCTATCTATCTAGCTATTTATCTATCTATCTAACTATCTAGCTACCTATCTATCTATCTATCTATCTATCATCTATGCATATTTATAAAAATGGAATTTTATTTAAGTTATATGTTAATTGTTCATCGAATTACTGTATACAACAAATTTTTACATTATATAGCTTTCATTTTTTTCACACAAATAGGAGTGACATGGGGAATATATATATATATATATATATATATAGTCATGCGGGTTGCTTCTACAGAGCTTCAATTTAATATTTAAGAGAAATCCAATGACAAGGAGAAATGTAAATGCCATGAAAAGTCTTCTTTAATGCGCAACGTTTCGAGCAATACGCTCATCTTCAGGCTGTTTAATAACAATGTGAAATTAAAATCAATATTGAATGAAAAACAAAACAGAAAATTTCTATAACCTATTCGTAAAGACAAATTTTAAAAGACTGAGAAAAGAGGGTTAAATTCTAAGTTATACAGATTTACATATAAAAATTAAGAAGTTATTTTTAAATACATGTAGTAAAAGTGAAATTAATACACTGGAAAAATTACCAATAGTACACTGGAAACACTGGAACTATCTACCTTACACTGCAGTATCCGAGGCCGACTAATTTGAGCAGACAAAGAACGGGAAACACGAGAGAATGGCGAGGGCGATTGGGGACGGAGGGATTATAAGGAATTGGGGAAGGAGGAGGGATCATAGCAAATTGAGAGGGACGGCCGATGAGTCAACATTCAGACTAGGGACAATGCTTTAATGAACAGCGATTCTAAAATTCTTAGTGAGTTGGGACAAGTATTACAACCAAGAATTTTAAAATTGTCTAAAGTGACATCAACCTTACATTGAATGCTGTGTTCACGAATACTGGAGGATTCTTTAGTTTTTAAAATTTTACCTGTTCGGCCACTTATTCCCATATGCGAATAAAAATCTAGCTGAGAGAGCGAACAGTGCTGCCGATGTAATTCCCAAGGAGACACTAGGGCAGGTAAATAAATATACAACACCGCTACGCAACGAGTCAGGGGTTCGATCCTTCGCTGAGAAAAAGCTACCTAAAGACGTTTTATTAATAAATATGATGCGGAAATCAGTATGATAAAAAAATTTCCTTAACAATTTTGTAAATTTAAGCTTAAATTCCTTATTCAAAGGACCCATTTCAGGTACCAAGAAATATTTTATATCCTTCGGTACTGTAATACATGGAAGTTGAGGGCTATAAACATTATTTAAGAAGGATCTAATTAGTTTGTCTACATATTGAACAGGAAAACTATTTTAGTAAAGTATGATCTTAGATTATTAAAATCACATTAAGTAAGGTAAAATTAGAGGTCAAATTATATCCTCTGAACAGGAGAGTTTAATACAGACATATAGTTGTTAAATCAGTAAAACTAAAAAAAATTCATGCCCAAAACCAGTGAAAGTGGGTTTCCTGTAAACTGATGTAGATAGAATCACCGTTTTTCGAAATTAAAGATCTAGAAGTGGAGGGAGCCATTTTTCTCAGTTTCCATTGTATACTATATTGGGGTGCAAAGAATTTAGGAAGTTAAGAATTGTTGCGCTTGTACCGCATTATCAAAGACTGCTATCGAATCATCAAAGCGTCGATAGAAAATTGGCTTGAGATGAGTGGGAGATTGTCTAAAAATTACACTTTCTAAATGAGTCATAAAAAAGTCAGCTGCTAACGGTCCGACTGGTGATCCCATCCCTACCCCATCAATTTGTTGGTAAACCTTATTGTTGAAAGTGAAATAGCATTGTTTGAAGACCAATTCTAAAAGTTCCTTCAAATGAGACAATGAAAAAACCATGAAAATTATCAACTGAGCTAAAAACCCTATCTAAAATAATGGCAATAGTTTCAGATACAGGTACATTTGTGAAAAGTGACTTTACATCAAAACTGACAAAAAACTTTTTTGAATCGAAGTTTTTACCAAGGAGGTCTTTTTGGAATTCAAACGAGTTATTTATAGTGTAAGCATTTTTCGCAAAGGGGGACAGGAGACGAACATGGAAACTGAGAAAAATGGCTCCCTCCCCTTCTTAGATCTTTTAATTTCGAAAAACGGTGATTCTATTACTACATCAGTTTACAGGAAACCCACTTTCACTGGTTTGGGCATGAATTTTTTTAGTTTTACTGATTTCAACTATAAGATGTCTTGTATTAAAACTCTCCTGTTCAGAGGATATAATTTGACCTCTAATTTTACCTTACTTAATGATGAATTTAATAATCTAAGATCATACTTTACTAATAATAGTTTTCCTGTTCAATATGTAGACAAACTAATTAGATCCTTCTTAAATAATGTTTATAGCCCTCAACTTCCATGTATTACAGTACCGAAGGATATAAAATATTTCTTGGTACCTGAAATGGGTCCTTTGAATAAGGAATTTAAGCTTAAATTTACAAAATTGTTAAGGAAATTTTTTTATCATACTGATTTCCGCATCATATTTATTAATAAAACGTCTTTAGGTAGCTTTTTCTCAGCGAAGGATCGAACCCCTGACTCGTTGCGTAGCGGTGTTGTATATTTATTTACCTGCCCTAGGTGTCTCCTTGGGAATTACATCGGCAGCACTGTTCGCTCTCTCAGGGCTAGATTTTATTCGCATATGGGAATAAGTGGCCGAACAGGTAAAATTTTAAAAACTAAAGAATCCTCCAGTATTCGTGAACACAGCATTCAATGTAAGGTTGATGTCACTTTAGACAATTTTAAAATTCTTGGTTGTAATACTTGTCCCAACTCACTAAGAATTTTAGAATCGCTGTTCATTAAAGCATTGTCCCCTAGTCTGAATGTTGACTCATCGGCCGTCCCTCTCAATTTGCTATGATCCCTCCTCCTTCCCCAATTCCTTATAATCCCTCCGTCCCCAATCGCCCTCGCCATTCTCTCGTGTTTCCCGTTCTTTGTCTGCTCAAATTAGTCGGCCTCGGATACTGCAGTGTAAGGTAGATAGTTCCAGTGTTTCCAGTGTACTATTGGTAATTTTTCCAGTGTATTAATTTCACTTTTACTACATGTATTTAAAAATAACTTCTTAATTTTTATATGTAAATCTGTATAACTTAGAATTTAACCCTCTTTTCTCAGTCTTTTAAAATTTGTCTTTACGAATAGGTTATAGAAATTTTCTGTTTGTTTTTCATTCAATATTGATTTTAATTTCACATTGTTATTAAACAGCCTGAAGATGAGCGTATTGCTCGAAACGTTGCGCATTAAAGAAGACTTTCATGGCATTTACATTTCTCCTTGTCATTGGATTTCTCTTAAAATATATATATATTATATATATATATATATATATATATATGCTGCCATCTACCAGAACCCCCGCAACTTCGACCTGCTCAAGGCCATAGTCGGAGGGGTTAACAATATATATATATATATATATATATATATATAATTGTTAATCTCTCTGTCTATGGCCTAGGTTGGTTCGAAGTCGACGGGGGTTCTGGTTAGGAGGCAGCAACGGATATGTTACTTGCAGTAGTTTCTTTTATACTACTTTCGAGTTCTTCTTTAGTGGTTCGGAGGATTCTGAGAGGCTTATTAAATTCACTGAGGGTTCCCCCCGATTATTCTTGTAACATATCGGGAGATTTTAATGACTAAGTTTCCTGAAGCGAGCACGGCTCGAAGAAGATAAAGACTTTCTTTTACAGAATCATCATGGAAGAAATTATCGGGGTTTATATACCCCGATTCTACTAACATCATATTATTAAATTTGAAGAGGCTGCATTATTTTTGCACAGTATTTGAAAATAAAGTAAATCTTTTAGCTGTGGTAATGTTTAAACGAATAAACAAGATATTTGAAGATGAAGCCATATTTTTATCTTAAACCGCGTATTTCAGATCTGATGTTATCATGATCTACCAAGTTAACTAAAAGTGGAAATTGAACAATGCATCTTTACACTAAAATATTCATATCAGTAAAAATTAAAGGTTTAAGATTTACAATTAAATGCTTAGGCAAGACATGACTTCATCTTTTATAACGAAGAGAAAATGTATAAAATTTGTGAACATTGCAAAAAGTTTCTCAGGATTCATTATTAAGCTAAATCTAAAAATGATTAAGAAATCTTAAAAAGAGCAAGTCACCAATTATTTGGCAAAGTAGAAAGCACATCAAAATTTATCCTAACGGAAAAATAATAATAAAAAATAACAATAACAGTATCGCCGAGTATACATTCCTAAATGGCGACATAATGTCGGGTCGTACATGGAGTACAATCCCAAGTACATCACTGAGTACGTCGTAATTTTGGTTTATTACAATTACGATTACCAATTAATTCACATTCGTTTATTATCGTTAATTATAGTTTTATTAAAGTACATTAATTACATTATATTGAAGTATTACAGTTAATTACAATTAAACAGTTAACTATAACTTTGTTTTGTTTTTACAGTGTTTCATATTTATAGACAGTTAAGATGTTAGGAATATAACACAAAGTGCATGGGCACATACGGTACATATATATAACATAACACACATGATAATGTTTTATAAATTGGAATTAGAGTGAGAAGAGGTATTCATCTCAGAAGCGTTCTCTTATGCTGTGGTTTGCGGAATTTGACCACTTGCATAAGCATTTATGAATATCTTCCGCGGAGTGAAATAATTAAAAGAAAAAGTAAAAAGTATACATGTGGACGTATTTACATGTACGTAACTATGTACGCAATCATGATCATTAGGGGACATGTACGCATGCATAAACTATTGTACACATATTGGTACGTAACACAATAGGTTGTGTGCGTAATATAGACACGAGTAAACATGGACTGATAGGTTGATAGGGCAACAGTAGACAATAGGTAGGAGAATGAATAAGTAATAAAATGAATAAAGGATAAGGGTCAAGATAAGATATGGACGTGTAGATGAATATGGTCGAATAATAATATTTATATTACATAACACCAGACAGGACACAACATATAAATAATGACGTATAGAGAATGAAGTTTTTATTATTATATATTAAAGGATTTACTATACAATGAATATGAAAGATATCGACATACTAAATACGTGATTCAGTATTCAAGGTATGGAAAACGTGAAGGGAATTAAGTCACTTTATGACGTTATAGTTATTCAAATTTTGTCATACGTACAGTGTAAGTCATTATTGGGAGAAATTAGAGGAGACGAATTAGAGAGACACAGTTAAGGGACATTTGCTTCTCACAGCGAACTTCTAATGGCACAAACATGTATACTGCTCAACCATAGAAATGGTAGGTCGCATGGTTGTGACACTGAAAAAAATAGAGAGCAAAAATCGAAATTCTATCCAAACTCGCTCTGGCGATTTTGGTTTCTCATGTAAAAATTAATATTGATTATATAGGAATTATTCATTATTCATTTTTATAGGGCTCTCCCCTCCAGAATTTTATTAACAGAACAATGCAATACAATAAAATTGAGAAGATAACATCCTAACGAATTCAAATTTGATGATGACGAATTTTTTTTTACAATACAAGTTTTATACAAAACAAGTGAGTTCGGATGGTTGATTTATAATGCACAGTAATCAAATCTTTAACATGACACTTGCTTGGAGAGTTATTATAAAATATAAAAATTCAATGATTAATACTTTAATTTTTTTGCAAACAGAATAAAAGGATTAATACGTTAATTTAGATAAACAACGATATTGTTAAATTTTACAAATATTTAGTTATCATGATCGTACAGTTAATAAACTAATTTTATTGACTAGTGTAGGTAAAAATCGAATTACGTAATGGATGATGTATAGACCTGTTGTCAAGTGTGTATTTGTGTGTAAGGATTCGGGAGGTTTTCGAATTAACAGTTTAAAAATAATGTATAATAATTTAAAATGGGAGTACGATTATAAAATCCTTTAAGTTTAAGTGAATTATTATTCAATTCTAATACAGGTAGTATTAATGATGAAGTATGCGTATGAATTTTAATGTAAAAGTGAATTAAAGCACGGAAGGAAAATGAATTCGAATATGTATCAAGAGTAATAAAATTCAATTAGGTTTATAGATTTTACGTAATTATGTCAGTTACACGCATTAAGATAATTAAAAAAACGCACTTAGAGGATCTTACAAGTAATGAAAGTAAATCTCACGGTATTAAAACTGAATTTCGACACAATTAAATTCGACTACTAACATTCATAGCCATATAGTAGCGTGTCAAATTGACTATAATTTTTGTTTGATACCTTAACAGATGGTATAATAATAATTTAACGACAATTACTCAATATTAATCGAATAAAAAAAAATATAAAAATATAAAAATTGAAAATAGAAATCAATTATAAACTATAATGAACTAACATGAGGTTATAGGGTCCATACTCTTAAACTAAATTCTTTTAAGCTAAATTCTCTTAAACAACAAAAAAGTTGAATTCAATTGACTGCATTGAAATGACTAGGGACTTGAAAACTGACTTGGGACTTGAAAACTGACTGAGACTTGAAACTAACTTCAAAACTGACTTCAAATAAAACGGACTTCAAATAAAACTGAAACTGACTTCAAACTGACTGAAACTGACTTCAAAACTGACTGAAACTGACTGAAATTGACTTCAAAACTGACTGAAACTTCGAAACTATTTGGAAGTAACTGACTTGGAACTGACTAACTTGGAACTGACTACAACTGTCTTTGGACTGACTACAACTATGATATAGTTGCTATCACTGAAACTTGGTTAAATACCGTGACTCGGGACTTGTTGGGGGAACTTGATATACCGGGTTTTAAACTCTTTACTAATGATAGGTTACATAGGTTCGGTGGAGGCGTTTTGCTGTACATTCGTAATTCCCTTAGGGTTATCGAGGTTAAGTTACATTTTCCGGCAGCAATTAATGCGACATGTGTTGAAGTTAGGGCGCGTAGTATTAGTTTTAATTTTGTTGTTGTTTATAGACCTCCCGTTCAACCCCTCGATACAGATACTAGATTTTACTCACTTCTTGGTAATTTTATTGACAATCGGAATAGTATAATTGTCGGAGACTTTAACTGCCCTAATGTTAATTACGAGAATTTTACTGGTAATGAGGAGGGTTTGAGATTGGTTGAGTTTATGGATGATAACTTTTTACGACAGTTAGTTACCGAACCAACGCGCGGTGACAATATTTTAGATTTGGTGATGACGAACGGCGAGAATATAGTCGAAGGTTTAGAAGTAGGCGAGAGTTTAGGATGTAGTGATCATCAAATTCTTAGGTTTAAGTTATTGATAGAAAACACTAAGGATAGTAACGTAATAGAAGTCCCTGATTTCGTAGGGCTAATTTTGATAGTTTTGCTGATAGGATGAGAGTAGTGGACTGGGATAACTTATTTATGGGCAATGAAACAAATTTGCGTTGGGTGGCGTTTCAAGAAAGTTTTAGGAATATTGAAAGGGAGTTTATTCCTCGTAGGCCCAAGCGCGCTAGAAATCGTGGTAGGCCGAAGTGGTGGACTAGGGAAATAGGAGAGTTTATAAACGAGCGTAATAGAGCGTATAGACTTAGTAAGCGCAATGGCACGGCAGCTAACTTTAATAGATATATCGAGCTTAGACGTCAGGTTAAGAGATCAGTTAGGAATGCCAAGCGTAATTTAGAGATACTTATAGCTGCGGATAGTAAACAATCCAAAAGAGTTTTTTGAGTACGATAATAATCGTAAGTCGGTAAAAGATAACATAGGGCCATAGGCCCTCTAGTGGATGTTAATGGCGCTTTGGCTTCTGACGCTCAGGCGATGGCGGGTATTTTCAATAACTTTTTTGCGAGTTTTTACCGTAGAAGACGTAAATAATGTCCCCGACGTGGGCGATATCGTTCCATTTAGTAGCGAGACTATTTTGGATGAAATAACTGTTTACGAGGCTGAGATTGCGCATTATATCGATAGGCTAAAAGTTAGCAAGGCTCCAGGCCTTGACGCTTTTTATCCCAGACATTTGAAAGATTTGAAAGAAGTTATCGTAGGCCCCTTAACGAAGATTTTTAATCAGTCACTCGAAACGGGGATTATTCCTGAAGACTTCAAATTAGCTAACGTCACGCCTATTTTTAAAAAAGGCGACCGCGCAGTAGCTAGCAATTATAGGCCCATTAGCTTAACGTCAATTGTCGGTAAACTTTTGGAATCCGTAGTTAGGGATCGTATCATCGATCACTTAGAAAGTAGAGATTTGATTAATAGTAGTCAGCATGGGTTTCGACGCCATAAGTCTTGTTTAACTAATTTGTTAGAATTTTATAATGAAATAGTGCGCGAATACGATAGGCATAGAGCAGCTGACGTTATTTATTTAGATTTTAAAAAGGCGTTCGATACAGTTCCGCATAGGAGACTAATTGCGAAGGTCAAAGCGCACGGTATACGCGGTCAGGTAGCTAACTGGTTAGAAGAATGGCTTCGTGCTAGGAGACAGAGGGTCGTAATTAATTGTAGTGAATCGGGGTGGCTAGATGTAGGTAGCGGTGTCCCACAGGGTTCAGTGTTAGGCCCATTGCTATTCTTAATTTACATTAACGACATAGATGTAGGATTGACTAGTAACGTGTCAAAATTCGCGGACGATACTAAAATAGGCGGTAAGGTTGTTAACGAGGACGATAGTAATAGGCTCCAAGATGATGTAAATAGGATTATGGAGTGGACAGATAAGTGGCAGATGCAATTTAACGTAGATAAATGTAAAGTTTTGCATATAGGTTCTCGCAACAATAATTACACGTACACGATGGATGATAGGGAGTTAGCGAGCGTTGACGAGGAAGTAGATTTAGGCGTACGCGTATATAAGGATTTAAAGGTTAGGAACCAGTGCCTGGAGTCTTGCGCAAAAGCTAATAGGATGTTAGGCTTCATAGCGCGTAATTTCGAATTTAAATCGAAGGATATTATATTGCCCCTTTACAAGTCCCTAGTCAGGCTTCATTTAGAATATGCCGTTCAGTTTTGGTGCCCGTATTTGCGTGAGGATATTGATAGGTTAGAAAGGGTTCAGCGTCGTGCCACGAAACTTATTCCGTCATTGCGCAATAAGCCTTACGAAGATAGGATTAAAGAGTTAGACCTGTATTCACTCGAAACTAGGAGATTAAGGGGGCAGCTTATTGAAGTTTTCAAAATTGTTAATAACATCGATAACGTAAATTTTGACAAATTGTTCACTTTCGATAATAGTAATACTCGCAATAACGGATTTAAGTTGCGTGGCAGACGTTTCATTACTAATATCGCTAAAATTTCTTTACGTTTAAAGTAATTGATAAATGAAATAATCTTTCCACGTCAGTCGTTCATTCTACCATCGTTAATATGTTTAAGAACCGTCTTGACAGACATTTTAAAAGTATTAACGTTGTTTAAAATAAAAACATTTAGCAACATGAGCTCTGGTGGTGGTGCTCGAGGATGAGTCTGTTCACGATGAATGCCAGCTTGTGACATGCCAGCGTGTGATGCCAGCAATAAAAAAGAAAAAAATTAGACTAACACGAACGTAGATGTAGCTCGTAGCGTAAACTAACCCACTTTTTGTTTAACTTTACCTACTTTTTTTTTTCCTTACCCTCTCCTTACTTTGCATGTCTGTAACTCTCTCTTCTTGCATGTTTGTAGTTTGCATGGTATGACAGTGAGTTAAGACTGTGTTTGCATCGTTTGTAAGCGTTCTTATTTTACTTCTTTTCATCTTTCACCCCTCTCCTATTTTCTCCGACTATTTTTCTGACTTGTCGGCAGTGGCCGGGGGATGATGATGGTGAGCCTTTTTTTCTCTTTTTCTGAATGAATGTTAACCCACGAGTGATAGGTGTTCCTCCTCTCTTCTCTTAACCCCCTACTCTTTCCTTTCTCTCGGGCTAACCTTAGAGTGGATCTTAGGGTCTTTGTTAGTCTTAGCTTCTGTAGAACTATTTTGGGACTGACCACAACTGTTTTGGGACTGACTACAACAGTCTTGGGACTGACTACAACTGTCTTGGGACTGATTACAACTCTCTTGGGACTGACTACAACTTTCTTGGGAATGACTACACTGACTACAACTGACTACAACTGTCTTGGGACTGACTACAACTTTCTTGGGACTAACTACAACTTTCTTGAAACTGACTACAACGTTCTTGAAACTGACTACAACTGATTTGGAACCGAAACTGACTTGCAAATGACTACAACTGACTTGAAACTGACTGACTGACTGACTACAACTGACTTGGACTGACTTACTGACTTGAACTGCTATCAAGTATTTCTACAAATCTCTATGGCGGTTGTCCCTCTGGATGCAACCTACTGACTTGAACTGCTATCAAGTATTTCTATAAATCTCTGGGGTGGTTGTCCCTCTGGATGTAACCTACTGACTTGAACTGCTATCAAGTATTTCTATCTCTGGGGCGGTTGTCCCTCTGGATGCAACCTACTGACTTGAACTGACTGAAAACTGACTTTGACTTCAAAATGACTGAAAACTTCAAAATGTCTAAAAACTGTCTTGAGACTCACTGAAAACTGACTGAAAACTGAGAGAAACTGAAACTAACTGAAATTGACTGCACTTGGACTCTATCAAGTGGAGTCTATTATTCTCTGGGTTTGGTTGTCCCTCTTGGAAGCAACGAAACTAACTGAAATTAACTGAAATGGACTGCACTGAAGTGCTATCAGTGGAGTCTACTGAAACTGAAACTGACTTGCACTTGAACTGCTATAAAGTGGAGACTATTAATCTCTTGGGTTTGGTTGTCCCTCTTGGATACAACCAACTGAAACTGTCTGAAAACTGATTTGCAACCTATTTGCAACTAAAACAGACTCGAAACTACTTCAAGTATCTCTATAAATCTCTGGGGTTTGGGTGTCCCTCTTGGATGCAACCAACTGAAACTGAAAACTGAAACTGGAACTTGAAATTGCTTCAAGTATCTCTATAACTCTATAAACTCCCCATAAACTCTCTCTTTCTTAATTTGGAAGTCAATTCAATTCAATAATTTGAAAAAAATTGTAAACAAAAATACGAAATGTAAACACATTTCACTCGAATGTACGCGAAGTTACAGTAATATTATGTTTGGTACATAAAATAAAATTATTCTATACTAACTATAATAGTGAAAATAACTGTGAAAATAACTGAAAATAACTGTTTCAATAAAAAAAATTTATCACTGGTGTCTGAAATGCTCACTGTGTTCCTTGTTAATTCTGATTTATTACTAGTTAACTGTTAATAATGCTGTCTTCTCAACTGTTTGCAAATTACTTAAAAAAAAAAAACTCTGTACTTAACAAAATTTCTACGGCGAAATCCTTGGAGACGTGTCCTGAAAACATGTCTTGCTGGCTACTTGTTCTTGGATGAAAACTAGGCGTGGAGAACTTGGAGTCGTGACACACCGGTTCAAGGGTGGATGTGACGAGCTGGAAGTCGTGACACGCCGGTGAACTGGATGTTGGTTCTAGTTCCAGTGTCTGGAAGACTGGAAGAATCCTGGATGCAGAGGTCGCCAGTTTCTTTATCCTGGCCAAAGAGTGGCCACTTGTTAAAATCCTGGCAAGATCGCCACTTGTTAACCCCTCCGTCTATGGCCTGGGTTGGTTAGAAGTCGACGGGGGTTCTAGTTAGGAGGCAACAACGGATCTGTTACTTGCAGTAGTTTCTTCTATACTACTCCCAGAGTTCTTCTTTAGTAATGGCTAAGTTTTCTGAAGAAAGCATGGCTCGAAGGAGAAAATAAAGACTTTCTTTTACTGTAATTTACTGCTAAAATGTACAGTTAATACTCAGCCTCGTAGTTGGAATCAGAATCATCATGCAAGAAATTATCGGGGTTTATATACCCCGATTCTACTAACATCATCATTATTAAATGTTGAAGAGGCTGCATTATTTTTGCACAGTATTTGAAAATAAAGTAAATCTTTTAGCTGTGGTAATGTTTAAACGAATAAACAAGATATTTGAAGATGAAGCCATATTTTTATCTTAAACCGCGTATTTTCAGATCTGATGTTATCATGATCTGCCAAGTTAACTAAAAGTGGAAATTGAACTATGCATCTTTACACTAAAATATGCATATGAGTAAAAATTAAAGGTTTAAGATTTACAATTAAATGCTTAGGCAAGACATGACTTCATCTTTTATAACGAAGAGAAAATGTATAAAATTTATGAACATTGCAAAAAGTTTCTCAGGATTCATTATTAAGCTAAATCTAAAAATGACTAAGAAATTTTAAAAAGAGCAAGTCACCAATTATTTGGCAAAGTAGAAAGCATATCAAAATTTATCCCAACGGAAAAATAATAATAAAAAAAATAATAACAGTATCGCCGAGTATACATTCCTAAATGGCGACATAATGTCGAGTCGTACATGGAGTACAATCTCAAGTGCATCACTGAGTACGTCGTAATTTTGGTTTATTACAATTACGATTACCAATTAATTCACATTCGCTTATTATCATTAATTATAGTTTTATTAAAGTACATTAATTACATTTTATTAAAGTATTACAGTTAATTACAATTAAACACTTAACTATAGCTTTGTTTTGTTTTTACAGTGTTTCATATTTATAGACAATTAAGATGTTAGGAATATAACACAAAGTACATGGGCACATACGGTACATATATATATATATATATATATATATATATATATATATACATTTAAACTGCAAACACGCAGTATAATTAACGTAAAGAACTACGCTTGTATAGGAGAATATTCCGCGCAAGATGAGAGCGAGAGAACGAAACAAATGAAAAAATGAGGTAACCACCCGGGAATCGAACCCGGGATCTTCAGATTGCTGGTCAGATATAATAACCATTACACCACGGGCCTCACTCAATCAAATGCCTTAATTCCTCTACATACGCGCAGAAACCAATGCCCCAAGGGGGCACCTTCCGCATGCCGTACATTATATACATTTAAACTGCAAACACGCAGTATAATTAACGTAAAGAACGACGCTTGTATAGGAGAATATTCCGCGCAAGATGATAGCGAGAGAACGAAACAAATGAAAAAATGAGGTAACCACCCGGGAATCGAACCCGGGATCTTCCGATTGCCGGTCAGATATGATAACCGTTACACCACGGGCCTCATTCAATCAAATGCCGTAATTCCTCTACATACGCGCAGAAACCAATGCCCCAAGGGGGCACCTCCCGCATGCCGTACATTATATACATTTAAACTGCAAACACGCAGTATAATTAACGTAAAGAACGACGCTTGTATAGGAGAATATTCCGCGCAAGATGAGAGCGAGAGAACGAAACAAATGAAAAAATGAGGTAACCACCCGGGAATCGAACCCGGGATCTTCCGATTGCCGGTCAGATATGATAACCATTACACCACGGGCCTCACTCAATCAAATACAATCCTATAGAAGCGTCGTTCTTTACGTTAATTATACTGCGTGTTTGCAGTTTAAATGTATATAATGTACGGCATGCGGGAGGTGCCCCATTGGGGCATTGGTTTCTGCGCGTATGTAGAGGAATTACGGCATTGGATTGAGTGAGGCCCGTGGTGTAATGGTTATCATATCTGACCGGCAATCGGAAGATCCCGGGTGGTTACCTCATTTTTTCATTTGTTTCGTTCTCTCGCTCTCATCTTGCGCGGAATATTCTCCTATACAAACGTCGTTCTTTACGTTATATATATACTGTATATATATATATATATATATATATATATATATATATATATATATATATACAGGGTGGGCGGAAAGTAGCTCCCTATTTTGGATTGGTAAAAAAATACGTATATTATCCATTTATTTCAGAAGAAATAATATGAAAAGGTAGGCATACATTGTACGTTTTCTCTAAAATTCAATGTGGGCTCCAACTCTTTCCACCAGCTTCTGGAGCCGCCCAGGAATGGCGTCCACTGACTTTAGCAGGAACTCCGGCGGGATGGAGGACATGACTTCCCGAATTCGGTCCTCCAGTTCTTCCAATGTCCTCGGTTTGGTGCGGTAGACTTCTTCCTTTACCCACCCCCAAAGAAAGAAGTCGCACGGTGTCAAGTCGGGCTCCTGGCTGGCCATTGATGTGGACCACGACGACCCATCCAACGCCCAGGGAAGTGGGCATCCAGCCACTCACGGACAACAAGAGCGAAGTGCGGAGGGGCGCCATCTTGCATAAATATCAGATCGTCGATGTTCTCCCATGTGCTGACAACCGGCCAGACCTCGTTTCGCAACATAGCAAGGTACCGCTCAGCATTCATGGTGTTGCGCAGAAGGAACGGGCCCACAACCTGATCTGAGGTCATACCACACCACACCGTTACACTGAACCGATTCTGCCGTTTTTCAGCGGTAACCATGGGATCCTCTCCTGCCCAGTAGTGGCAATTGTGGCGGTTGACAAAGCCTCCGACGTGGAACACCGCCTCGTCGCTCCAGAAGATGTTGCGGAAGAGATGGGGCCAGTCTCCATGCCAAGCCAGCATGATTTCCCCGAACTCCATGCGAATGTCGCAGTCCTCGTCCGAGAAAGATTGGCAGTAATGCGGCTTCCACGCACGCCAGTTCAGCTCCTTCTTCAGCACAGTTCGCACTGAGTAGCGGGAGAGTCCACTTTCCCGAGCTGCCTGGCGAGTTGACTTTCGTGGACTCCGTGCGAACATTTCCTGAACTGCCTGCACCGTCTCCTGGGCCCTCGATGTCGAAGGGCGACCACATCTTCGAACATCTGCCACAGACGCCGTGGTCATGAGCTTCGAGTGGCAGTTCTTGATTGTTTTCGGGTCCACTTGGGCACGTGGTCCGTGAATGGCCCGCCACCATCTTTGAACTCGAACGACAGATTGCCAAACTTCGTACCGTGCCGCCAACTGGGCACGCTCCTGCAGTGTTAAACGCTCAGCCATGTTACCCTTCAATCTGAAATGAAAAAAAAAAATGAACTTTACAATTGTACCACTTTAGAGAACACTTTAGAGAAAAAAAGATTACCTTTACAATTGTACCACTTTAGAGAACACACCATAACAATATAACAATACAATCACAATTTATACATAATTTATATGTAATTTAAATTAGGGAGCTACTTTCCGCCCACCCTGTATATATATATATATATAACGCACATGATAATGTTTTAAACATTGGAATTAGAGCGAGAGGAGGTATTCATCTCAGAAGCGTTCTCTTTTACTGTGGTTAGCGAAATTTGACCACTTGTATAAGCATTTATGAATATCTTGCGTGGAGTGAAATAAAAAAAAGTAAAAAGTATACATGTGGACGTATTTACATGTACGTAACTATGTACATAATCATTATCATTAGGGGACATGTACGCATGCATAAACTATTGTACATATATTGGTACGTAACACAATAGGTTGTGTGCGTAATATAGGCACGAGTAAACATGGACTGATAGGTTGATATGGCATCAGTAGACAATAGGTAGGAGAATGAATAAGTAACAAAATTAATAAAGGATAACGATCAAGATAAGATATGGACGTATGGATGAATATGGTCGAATAATAATATTTATATTACATAACACCAGACAGGACACAACATATAAATAATGACTTATAGAGAATGAAGTTTTTATTATTATTATTAAAGAATTTACCATACATTGAATATGAAAGATATCCACATGCTAAATACGTGATTCAGTATTCAAGGTATGGAAAACGTGAAGGGAATTAAGTTACTTTATGACGTTATAGTTATTCAAATTATGTCATACGTACAGTGTAAGTCATTATTGGGAGAAATTAGAGGAGACGAATTAGAGAGACACAGTTAAGGGACATTTGCTTCTCACAGCGAACTTCTAATGGCACAAACATGTATACTGCTCAACCATAGAGATGGTAGGTCGCATGGTTGTGACACCGAAAAAAAATAGAAAGCAAAAATCGAAATTCTATCCAAACTCGCTCAGGTGATTTTGGATTCTCATGTAAAAATGAATATTGATTATATAGGAATTATTCACTGTTCATTTTTACATAATTATACCAACCCGCAAGGGAAAAAAATTATAAAATTAATTATAAAACAGTGTTTAAAAAGGCTAATTAATTTCGGCTGGTCACAACCAAACCCTTTTCAAAGCCATAAACTAATTAAAATATCAAAAAACGTTATAAAAATTCCGTCCTGCGGAATAGCTCTTCGGCACGACGGAAAGGATTAAATAATTTTGCAAGTAAATGTACGAAAACTTTTGCATTTTAACTTATTTTTATTTTCCTCAAATTGTTTGATGTTTTACATTATATGTTCGAGTTAAACTAATTTTGTTTTATGTGTTAAATTTTTTCTAAATAAATGGTAAACTTTTCATAGCTATCCTATGCATGGCTCAAAAGATAAGGGTGAGTATAACTGAAATATTTCACTGTAAGAATACTTATGAGCGGCTGTGTATATATATATATATATATATATATTACTCTTTGTTATAAAAACCAATTACAAATTCTATGAATAATATAAATAATAATTATCTGTAATAATATTAGGATAACCTAGATTAATTGAGTTAAAATCGAATAAGGACGACTTGAATGATTAAATTATTAAAATGGATCTTTCCCAGCTAACAATTTCACGAAGATACAACGTTGTCGCAACGTGGCAGTTTAGTAAGTATTACGTAGCAGTGTGACGTAGGTACAACGTAAATTTGTATGGTCTCAGTTGTCTTCACAACGTTGTGATATTACGTAAACTTTACGTAGATACAACGTTGTCTCAACGTGGAGATTTAATAAGAATTGTGACATTACGTAGACTATACGAAGATACAACGTTGTCCCAATTTTGAGATTTAGCACGAATTGTGATATTACGAAGACTTTACGTACCTACAACGTTGTTTTAACGTTGAGATTTAATTAGGATTATGTTGCAGTCTGACGTAAATTTGTGGTCCTAGTTACATCACTGTAATTCAAACCTTTCATTGAGTAGCCCTCACCATTTTCTACATATACACATATATATACAAAAAAACATGAAGAACACGCTTATGTTAAGATGGTGGGAGAATACTGTACATGTCTCAGCAAACATTTTATCCATTTCTAACATGAGATCGTCAATTACAGTAACCGTGTGCTCCTCATCCTTTATCGAGCTAACATTATAAACACCTTTGTTTATAATGTTGAATACGGCTTTATATGTCGAATAACATCATATAATTTTATGTACAGAATTTGAGAACAGTTCGTCTTTATCTTTAATGATTTTAGCATAAACACAGTTTTACCACATCCTGTAGGGCCGGATATAATGTATGTAGAAGGGCTCATGAACATAAAGTTTTCAACAGATTCTATCTCTAATGCAACATACTCTTAAACGCGGTCTTTACCAAATATAAAAAAAATTGAGATCAGCTCCTTATATTCGTTAACCTTATTTTCTTCTTCAGACCCGTGAGTGATGGCACAGGCGGGTCTCAGCAGCCATGTGTCGTGGATAATGATGATGACGACGAAGTTGTGATTATTGAGGCATCAGACTGTGCTCACGGCAATATCGTGCCACCCTCCAACCCTCTACCCGCTCCTGTTCCGCAACCCCACGTTCCCTCAACACCGGCAACATCCCCCATGCCATCCAATCCTATAAAACGGAGACACGAGGACGAAAGACGCAGAGCAGAAACGCCCTCTGCCTCGAGTATGTTACCTAAGCTTGTAAAATTCCCCACGAACGTGCGAGTGTCAGGGTACCAGTAACTTCTGAAAATGATGCATCCCACTTATCCCCGTTTAATATCCCGTCCCGCTGTACCCTCCACCTTATCAGCAATGCCTCAGCCTGAAGACGGTGGGGTATCATTCGAGCTGGTGCGCAGCGTTGCCCCGACTCCTGCGCTTGTGGAAATCGCTACGCAGTCAGGGTCACTCCGCGAACCGCGTATAACAACAGTGTTGAACATGGTCTGCGCCGCGTAGTTGAGCGGATTGTGGAGTTTGCTTTTCAAAGCAGTGAGGTCGCGAGTCCAGGACAAGGCTGGCTCTCGGCTTCGGGTCAGATGATGGTGATAGAGACGATTTTTGGATAGTAATATCGTACAGACGTCTGGCTTCAGAAGATATTGATTATATTTTGGAACGTTTAATACATGCCACCCAAAGCAGTACAGAGTTTAACTTTGAGAACTTCACGATCGAAATAGACCACATTTACCTTGTTGCGGGACATACGGCAACGCCTTACACACTTAACTTTACCAGCTACCAAATATACAAAAGGCACACTAATCTCGAACGTGGTTGTAACTTTATAGCAATAATTCTGGCCCACATGTTTAGTGTGTTAAACATGCCCAATGATAAAATTTCGTTGCCGACGGTTGTACAGGATACACATAAACTAGCCACAGATTGGGGGATTGATTATGACTGTGAGATGGGTACTGAAGAGTTGACAATGGTTGAGCTGGAGATGGGAGTGCGTATGGTTGTATTTGGTTTGGATGATCGTCGTACGACTGTGTATGTTTTTAAAAGCAGTATGAGAGACCGTACAAAGCCTCTATTTATTTTAGGATTGACGAGAACAACGTATCTCCCCATTCGCATTAAAAGAACTCTTTACGCGAGTTATGATAAAAGCCGTAAGTATGATAGGCACCATGATCTGTGTAAGGGATGTTTAGAGTTTACGAATGATCTGCTAAAACACTGTGAGGATTGTCATATGGTTTGTAGCTAATGTAAAAGCCATACATGCGAAAGTCGGTTAGTTGAAGCTGAGAAGAGAGATTGTGATATATATAGGAGCATGTTTTTCCGTAAATCAAGTGGGACGTGCAGAAAAATAAGGATTTACGAGTGTGGTATGTTTCATACGTTTCAGTGATGAAATTCACTGCTCTACATGTCATAAAAAATACAAGGTGGATGGCGTAAAGCATGTATGTTATATGAAAGACACTCGCCCTAAAAATAAATCTTGTATAACCGTGTACTACGACAGAGAGACTTACACAAACCCAGAGACAATTCCCCACTTACTCGTAAGCCAGTCCATCTGTGACGAGTGCATGAACATTGAGTGTGAGTGATGAATGCCGTAAATGTGGTAAACGAACAAACATTTATAAACGTCTGTAAGAGATTCCTCCGTGAAACTGTTTGTGAAATATACTGTCAAGTTAGCAGATCAGTTAAAAAAATGTATGCGAGTATTCTTGCGCATAACCAGGGATGTAGCCAGGAAAGTCCCAATGGGGGGGGGGCGAACTTGAGCTACGTTCGTCAGGTTCCGTGGTGAATCGGGCGAGCCCATACAGTTAGGGGATCTGGGGGAGAGATGGAAGCCCTCACCAGCGAGGTCCGGGGCGGAGCCCAGTAAGCCAGCGCATTTTAAGCTTATTTTGTGTAAAAACTCTGAAAATGTCAGTGCAACTGCCATTTTTGAACAATCACTATACAGTCATCCACATGAAATATGTACCCTTTCCAACAAAAGTTTGGATAGGACAGTCACATTAGTGCAATCTAAGCTACATATATTATGATGGAGTTACTTGTATTTTCTGAAATTTTAAATCAGGTATTGATCCTATAGTTTTCACATTTAAGAAAGAAAGTAACTATTTTATTCACATATTCATTGATTTCATGCATATAATTATTTAGTGTATACACGTTTAACAGTATAACATATCTATGAATAATGAAATTAGAAGAGATCCAAATGAAACTCTCACGTAAGGCAATGCAGAAACAGCCAGATCAGTTGAGACAGAAGAAACGCACATCTGTTTAACATATATAAAATTTTAAACAGGATATAATAAGATACATCAGAACAGAGATGTCTACAGATACGTCATGTGTCACGAATATACCTGTAGCAAGCTTCACAACAGCTTTCGTCCGTATCAATCTTTGGAGTCTGTTGCATTCTCTTGTTCGGAGGGTTCTGTACGCAAATATAGATAGCGTGGTAATTACGGAGAAAGAAGATGAATATATACCCCATATTGATGAATTCCTCGGTGAGTTGACTGACGAAATCAAGAATGAGTATGGGGATACCGCCTACGCAGATTCTTTCGTTTCCACTTGGCCAAAAACTTACGGGTTAGTGTGAGGGTGGGGGTGAGTACAAATACATTGTCAAGTCTAAAGGCATCACTCTGAATCATGCAAACCGTCAGATCATTAACTTTAACTCGCTCAAAGAACAGGTGAGCTTGGAAACTGACGAAAATATGGGTGATCAATCGCTGCACTTGGTTGTAGGGACTCATAACTTCCAGGCGTAGAAGTTGAGTGGTGTGAAGGAGCTTAGGGGAACGAAAGTGTATCGTAAAACATACAGGAAGCGATACTAAAAGCCAGACACCTACGATACTGTTCCCTTTGGATAGCGTTGGGACTGAATTGTTGTCATATATATATATATATAATATATATATATATATATATATATATATATACGGGGTGTCAGGATATGATTGCCCCCCTGTAGAGCAAAAACTAGAAGAGATAGATAAAAACCGGCGAGACCACTTGAAAGAGCGTTAAAATCTGAATAAAAACCATTATATTCTATTCCTGTGATTTTAATTCTTACCATTTTTTTCCCCACAGAAACCATGGCATCATCTATTTTGAACGATTCAGAGAAAAAGCGAGTTCTTGACCGCATTCGAGCTGTCACATTTCGTGAAGCAAAGGAAGCTGGTGCAACTTTCATAACTCGACACTGAGTGGCTGAGAGATTAAAAAGATCAGAAGACTTTGTCAAAAGGAATTGGAATAAGAATCCTGAAGATTGTGAAACAGAATTTCGAGGAGGACGACCGGAGAAATTATCTCAAGAATCGAAAGACATTGTGCTTGCTGCATCACGGCGCCGAAAGAAGAGCTGCTCTGAGGTAGCGAAAGAGATAGCCTACTTATCCGTCGTGGTAAGATAGTCAATCGGCAACTTGTGCATCAATTTCGAGTTCGCCAAGGCTTGAGTGCTTGGCATGAAACAGCTAAGCCACGGAAGAGTGATCTTAATATTGAAGATCGGCTATGGTTTTGTGATTATCTTGAGGAATGGACGGAAGACGATTTCCTTCACTTGGTTGTCAGCGATGAATTCTTCGTTTATGTCTCCAGAAAACCAAATTTTCAGAATGATCGGGTTTGGGCAACAACTCCTGATGAAGTCCCAGACGACCAGAAGTATCGAGAAATAGTAAAAAATCCAGCATGTGTGGGTGTTTTCATTATGTTCTCTATTCGGAAGCTCATCTGGGTTATCAAACCAAGAGGAACCAGTTGGGATGGGCCTTATTTTCGAAGTGTAATTTTAGCCCAACATGTAATTCCGTTTTTGAAAGACCCCGAGTGTGTTTTGGATGTTGAACAGGCAACCTTTCTTTACGACAAAGCCCCCTGTATGAAAGCACTTGCGACTCAACAACTGCTTAAGGACAAAAACATTGATTTTTTCGGAAATAATGAATGGCCTGGCAATTCTCCCGATCTTAATGTCTGTGAACATGTCGGATCCATCATGAAGGATCGGGTGCCCTGGAGTCCTTAATGCTGGAACAAGCCCATTCAGAATCGGTATTCAACAGAAATTATGACTGCAAAGATCAACGAAGTCCTTGAAGAAATGAGTCATGATACCGATCTCTTTGAGACACTTCTGGGATCATACCCCCGTCGATTAATGGCCGTCAGAGCTGCAAATGGGGGCAACACCCGATATTAAAACAAGTGTTTTTTATTCAAAATTAAACGCTCTTTCGCGTGGTTTTGTCTGTTTTTTCTATTCCTTTCAGTTTCTTCTGTACAGGGGGGGCAATCATTTCCTGACACCCTTTATATATATATATATGATGAATAAAACCACGAAGGGAAAAGAAACACAAAGGGGTGCTCAAGCACTTTCGTCTAATGACATCCTCAGGAACACTGGAGTGAAAGGACAGATCAAGGCAATATATAGGTTACAAAAATAAACATACATACATACATATTCATATATATATATATACTATATATATATATATATATATACACATATACATATATATAGTAAGCATAGAAAAAATTGTGGGAGGAGCAAACATTTGTATGGGAGATTGACACTTTTAGCACTTCAGCCGACATTCAATATAAATTCAAATGGCTTGTTTATGAAACAGGTCACAAAGAATAAAGAAATAAAAATAAATATAAATATAAATTGAGAAAAAAATTAATTACAAAATAGTGCCTTAGTGATTTATATGTCACAGCCTAAATAACCATAAAGAAATAAACCGGCAAATAAAAAACCACAAATATATATACATACATATATATATATATATATATATATATACATACACACATACACATATACATATATATATAGTAAGTAAAGAAAAATTGTAGGAGGATAAACACATTTGTATGGGGAAAAATGACACTTTTAGCACTTTGGCCGACCTTCAATATAAATTCAAATGGCTTGTTTATGGAACAGGTCACAAAAGAATAAAGAAATAAAAATAAATATAAATATAAAAAGTGCCTTAGTGATATATATGTCACAGCCAAAATAACCATAAAGAAATAAACCAACAGATAAAAAAAAAAAAAATTGTAAGTGGAGTCTACAAATTCAAGCTCAAAAGGGAAGTTTACAATCAATTTAATAGATGATGCCAAATTGATATATATGTCACAAAGAAATAAAGAAATAAACCAAAAAAAATTAAAAAATAATAAAAAATAATAATAATAAATTGAAAAATAAATTTTAAGAGAGGCACACCAATTTATAAGGGAAAAATTACCACAGGTTTTTTAGTTATTGTCTGAATCATGCATATTATAGTCACAAACGAATAAAAAAGTAAAAGTAAATATAAATTGGAAAACAAAATGATGCCTAGATGATATATAAAGAACCATAAAAATATATACAACATATATACGGTATATATACGAAATATAAACGCAATATATACAGAATATATATATATATATATATATGCATAAGGGAAAAAATTACCAAAGATTTTTTTTATAATTATTGTCTGAAAAAACGGTAGGTCGCAAAAGAATAAAGAAATAAAAATAAATATAAATTGAAAAAATTACAAATAATACACCTACACATGTATACCCGCATAACCAAATATATATACATATACACACATATATACAAACACACACACACACACACACATATATATATATATATATATACATACAAGCTTGACCTTCGCGAAATGAGAAATCATCGCGCAGAACCTTTGTGAGGTTGTAAGGTAAGGTAAGGTACATACACATATATATATATATATATATACACATATATATACACATACATACATACATACATATACACACATACATACATACATATACACACATATACATACACACACATTTAACTGCAATGACCACACACATACTCACATACACATACATACATACACATACACGCATACAGCAAAAAATTGAAAAATAAAATTGTAAGAGAAACCTACAGATTTATAAGGAAAAAAAAAAAAGACAAAAACAAATTTTTACCAAAGATTTAACAACCTGCCCTTTTTGTTTAAATCCATTCTGAAGGAATTCAGAGCAACGGGATCGAGTTGAAACAGACCTTTACTCATGTTAAGGTTATTTGTAAGTTGAATTATAGCCGACTCAAGAATATTTCTATTAACAATGTTGCTAGAGTGAAACAAAACTGAAACATTATTCCAATCAATACAATGGGATAACTCTGACAAATGGACAAAAAGGGCACTGGACAACTGTCCCGTTCTAACGGAATATTGATGCTGTTTTACACGCGTTTGCAAATCCTTTCCCGTCTGACCTATGTAAAAGGAATCACATTGCTTACACCCAATTTTATAGATAATGCCTAAATTATTGGTAGGGCTATTTTTTACTATGATGTTTTTCACAATATTGTTATATGAAAAAACTACACTGATATCCAAAAGTTTAAGTACATTAGCAATGCCTAAGAAGCCCGGGAAAAATGGAAGTAATTTGTTTTTGTCTTTTTTTTTTTCCTTATAAATCTGTAGGTTTCTCTTACAATTTTATTTTTCAATTTTTTGCTGTATGCGTGTATGTGTATGTATGTATGTGTATGTGAGTATGTGTGTGGTCATTGCAGTTAAATGTGTGTGTATGTATATGTGTGTATATGTATGTATGTATGTGTGTATATGTATGTATGTATGTATGTGTATATATATGTGTATTATATATATATATATATGTGTATGTACCTTACCTTACCTTACAACCTCACAAAGGTTCTGCGCGATGATTTCTCATTTCGCGAAGGTCAAGCTTGTATGTGTATATATATATATGTGTGTGTGTGTGTGTGTGTGTGTGTTTGTATATATGTGTGTATATGTATATATATTTGGTTATGCGGGTATACATGTGTAGGTGTATTATTTGTAATTTTTTCAATTTATATTTATTTTTATTTCTTTATTCTTTTGCGACCTACCGTTTTTTCAGACAATAATTATAAAAACAAATCTTTGGTAATTTTTTCCCTTATGCATATATATATATATATATATTCTGTATATATTGCGTTTATATTTCGTATATATACCGTATATATGTTGTATATATTTTTATGGTTCTTTATATATCATCTAGGCATCATTTTGTTTTCCAATTTATATTTACTTTTACTTTTTTATTCGTTTGTGACTATAATATGCATGATTCAGACAATAACTAAAAAACCTGTGGTAATTTTTCCCTTATAAATTGGTGTGCCTCTCTTAAAATTTATTTTTCAATTTATTATTATTATTTTTATTATTTTTTAATTTTTTTGGTTTATTTCTTTATTTCTTTGTGACATATATATCAATTTGGCATCATCTATTAAATTGATTGTAAACTTCCCTTTTGAGCTTGAATTTGTAGACTCCACTTACAATTTTTGTTTTTTTATCTGTTGGTTTATTTCTTTATGGTTATTTTGGCTGTGACATATATATCACTAAGGCACTTTTTATATTTATATTTATTTTTATTTCTTTATTCTTTTGTGACCTGTTCCATAAACAAGCCATTTGAATTTATATTGAAGGTCGGCCAAAGTGCTAAAAGTGTCATTTTTTCCCATACAAATGTGTTTATCCTCCTACAATTTTTCTTTACTTACTATATATATGTATATATGTATGTGTGTATGTATATATATATATATATATATATGTATGTATATATATTTGTGGTTTTTTTATTTGCCGGTTTATTTCTTTATGGTTATTTAGGCTGTGACATATATATCACTAAGGCACTATTTTGTAATTAATTTTTTTCTCAATTTATATTTATATTTATTTTTATTTCTTTATTCTTTTGTGACCTGTTTCATAAACAAGCCATTTGAATTTATATTGAATGTCGGCTGAAGTGCTAAAAGTGTCAATCTCCCATACAAATGTTTGCTCCTCCCACAATTTTTTCTATGCTTACTATATATATGTATATGTGTATATATATATATATATATATATATGTATATATATATATGAATATGTATGTATGTATGTTTATTTTTGTAACCTATATATTGCCTTGATCTGTCCTTTCACTCCAGTGTTCCTGAGGATGTCATTAGACGAAAGCGCTTGAGCACCCCTTTGTGTTTCTTTTCCCTTCGTGGTTTTATTCATCATAAATATTTTTCACGTGTCACTTTCGTGAAATAATTTTTCATATATATATATATATATATATATAGAGAGAGAGAGAGAGAGAGAGAGAGAGAGAGAGAGAGTTTGTTTTAGAGTTTATTTACTTGTTGACGATATTTTGCAGTTTACCTATTTATTTATTTATTAAATGTTTTTTAAATAAAATTATGTTTCAGTTAGCGTTTCATTTTCTCCTGTGTGTGTGTGTGTGTGTGTGTGTGTGTGTGTGTGTGTGTACAAGAAAATCTAAGCCCCGCTCACTGTATTGTGAGCGTCAATGAAAAGAGCGTCACTTGACTTCAGCTACTAAACTAATTGGAGGGATACACCGCCTCCTCGTCATGTTCAGTTGACCGGAGCAAGCTTTGGCGATCAGACGTATCTTATACCTGTTGAAGAAATCTCACGTATACGAAAAATAACGATGGCGGCCGCTGAAATTGCATATTCTACATTCCTGAAATGGTACTCGGCAAAGTCAACAGATGTGGTGAATACTCAAGATCTTCTAGTCAACCGTCTTTTGAGAGATTTAAGACCAGTTTAAATCGCGTGAAACTGTGTGAAAAGGATGCTCAAATCCTTTATAGTTTTCTGATGAGAGCATTACGAGCTTCCGTAATGTAAAAGACGTGATGGAGAATGTTGTGAGTTTGCGTTGTGTTAAGGAGTATGTCCAATGTGGCATGAAAGAGTCAACGTTCGCAGAATAAAAACAGATTGTGGATCGTGAAACTCATTGACGAGTGGCATGACAAAGTCTATTACGTTATGTTGCACTTCACCGAGTACACACCTTTGATGTTAAACGCAAATCTTTTGATTATGGATAGTTTAAAATATTTCTATCGCTACATCTACGTGTATCACAACGATGTGGGTAGTAAAATTATAGCTAAAGGGATGTGCGCGTTTTTAATAGAATTTAGTGACGAATACTGTTTATCCCCCAAAGTTGAACAATACGCGCACGACTTTTTCTCGAATAGGACCCCTCAGTGCCGACAAGCGTCTATTTTCATTTGCCATTTACATTTATGTGTACATACTCGTGAAAAAAATATAGTGAGCTCTGTTATCCCTGAACATGTTAAAAAAATTGTTGGTACGTATCCCTGGCAAAGGATATGATAAAATTTTGAAATATGTGTTGCTTCTTCCATTTCAGATGGAAAATTTCTCTAAGCAGTTACCAGTTATAATGGGAACAGGTTTTTAGTATTCATTTATGCGACTTAAGCGAGTCGAAGCTTTCATGTTAGAACATTACCGTACATGAATTCGTCGGCGTATAGCAACAGGCGCAAAACATGTTCCGTCCTCCATGACACGCTAACTGAATCAGTCCGCGCATCGCCCGGCTCATAACCGCCTCAGAAATGACTGGATAAAAAACTAATAAAAGATGGAGCTTCCATTAAGCAGCATCCTCAATGCAGAATCTTCAAATCGGTACGTATATTTAACCGTAACAGTGGCGCTATTAATTATGCGCTTGAAACAAGATGAAAACAGGCAGAATCAGGCAGACGTAATGTTATTTATTTGAGTACCGTACCGAGAAAATGGATAAAATAGGTAGAGGATATAATAAAAGATAGACTGAATTTGTGGAATATAAAGATCAAAAGTGCCTATAGATAAAAAAATAAATTTCACCACAAAAGGCAAATTCTACGGCAGCTATAAAAGTAATAAGTGAGGATAAAACTCACAGAGGTTTAATACTCAAAAACAGAAGAAAGCTGAGAGGATAAAAAATCTTCGTCAATGACGACGTATGTGAAGAAACGCGTAAAATTCGGAAAGAAAAACTCCCTAAGCTCAAAGGAGCATGAAGACTCGGGAAAGTTGCCTACTTCCTCGGAGCGAAGTTAATTATTAAAGAAAGACTCCGACAACGCAGAATACCTCGATCAAAGGAGTTCACCTTGTTACTGAAAGGACATTCGAAGCTATGAGAACTACGAAAAAAACAGTCAAAATTCGGCACACAGCAGTCCTGCGAATAACTCCGCCCACAATCTCCTTAGTCGACTTTTCCATTCTCGGCTCAACTAGGCGGTAACTCCTTATTCTCGTATTCTGTATTCAGTGAAATTGTTTGAGAACTACTGTTAAAATGGCTTTCATCGATAAAGACATTCATAATACTGTATATGTGCCGATATTAATCATTTCAATTCATTAACAAAAAATTCTGTATCCAGTATAGAATCTAGAACGGGAGTCTCTTGTAGACAATTACATGGCCTCATCGATGGATGGGTTTAATATCTTTGTATTACAAAAAGATATTTATAAAAATCTTTCAGTGCTAAATCTAAATATTCGAAGCTTACCTAGGAACTACAGTATAACTACTTATTGGCACTTTTGAAAACCTCTCCGGTTAAATTTAGTGTTATAATTCTCACTGAAACCTGGTTAAATAGTAGTATTAAAAACCAGTATAATATAGATAATTAATTTGCTTATCATACTGTAAGAGATGGTCAGGTTGGGAGGTATCTCTGTATATGTGCATAAAACTTACGACTCGAACGAAGTATTTTCTGTATGTACAGTAATAGCGATACTGAAAACCTGTTATTGTTAATATAAAGGACAAAAGTAATGTATATTCTGTTCTGCAGTACGGAGCTCCAATAAACCTTAGCACCCCCGCTCATGGCCTAAATCATTAGAGGTACAGTAAAACTAAACATACCTTACAAAAGAGAATTTAATCCTGCATTTAATGAGAAACAATTAAAACTTGGTGTTCCGCCATTGGCTTCCAAGACAGCCTGAATTCGCTTTCGGTAGCTTGCCAAAAGTGACGTGAATAGATCTTGATCGTTATGCAAATTTGCTAAAACAGTTTCAATGTGTTGCGTCATTGTATCCTTCGAAAATCGATTTGCTGCAGGTTCTTGAAACAAGAGACATTCAACCTTGTCCTTTATAACTGATCCAATGTGTTCACAGACGTTCAGGTCAGGAAAATTTCCTGGCCATTCTTCATTTCCAAAGAAATCGATCATGGTTCCGCAACAACTGTTGAGTGGCTAATGCCTTAAAGCAGGGTGCCTTATCGTGCAGAAGTGTGACCTGATCGACATCCATAACATTGTTTGGGTTTCTTAGAAAAGGAATGACATGCTGGGATAAAATAATATCACGAAAATACTGTCCATCCCAACTCTGACCATTTGGCTTCAGCACCCACATGAGCTTCTTTGCAGTGAACAAAACAAACACACCAACACTGTCTGGACTTTTTAATACTGTAATTGGCGATAATGTTCATTGTCATCGATTTCATCTGGTGTTGTGGCCGACACTCGATCATTTTGATAGTTAGGCCGACGTGTTACGTAAACAAAAAAATTCATCGGAGACAGCTAAATGCATGAAATCACCCACATCCCAATCTTCAAGATAATGGGCAAACCACATTCTGTCATCGATGTTGAGTTTTTCTTGGCTTTGGAAGTTCATGCCAAGGCTTTAAACCTTGCTATGACGGTACAGTCGAATGATCTTACCATTAACGATCTTTCCTCTCAACACTTCGATCTCTCTAGAAAGTTTAGCACAGCTGTTTTTCCGCTTACGCGTACCGCTTTCAATGATGTCCTTTGTTTCCTGAGAGAGTGGCAAATTTGGGCGCCCAGATTTGGTTGTATCCATTTCACATTCATCCAAAGTTTTATTCCAATTTCTTTTGACGAAGTCCTGACTTCTTCGCAACTTTTTGGCAACCCATGAACGTGTAAGCTGCAAATGTGCGGGGTGCTAAGGTTTTTTGGAACCCCTTATATAGACCACCTAATACTAATATCAATAGCCTTTTAATTCACTTATATAACATATTATGCAACTTCCATAAATCGAATACTATAGTCGTGGGTGACTTCAACATGAATTTGCAATCTGAAGCAATCTTTCATAAACTTTTAAACTTAATGAATTCTTTCTATCTTAGTCATACTATTACCAAACTCACTCGAGTCTGCAACTATGGTAATCGAATAACAGACTCTACGATTGATAATATATTTGTAAATAGCTATGCCCTCATAAATTCTGGAATTATAACCACAAACATCAGTGATCATTTTCCTACTTAAGCTATATAAAATAACATTGTTCAGGTTGCAGATAAAACAACTATTAATTACACAATATTCTCAGAGGTTAACAAAAGAAAAAATTATTGGGGCTGTAGAAAATGCTCGATTTTACTGTGACGAACCTATGAATGACCCAGATCAAATGTTTCAGTTCTTCTATGACATCTTATTCCATGTTTTTAATACTTGCTTTCCTTTAAGGAGAAAAACAGTTTCACCCAAAAGTGTCGTAAATCCTTGTATCACTTCAGGAATTATCACTTCAATAAAGAACGGAGATAAATTATTCAAATTGCAATTACAAAACAAAATTACAAAACTACAATATACTCAATATGGAAACAAATTAACTAAAATAATTAAGATTGTGAAATATAACAATTATAACAATCAATTTTCCAACCATAAAGGAGACATGAAAAACACTTGGACAACCATAAACAGTCTTCTCAGAAACCAAATTAAGAAAAATTCAAGAGAGAAATTAAATGTTGATAATAAAGAAATTAGTGATACTTCTGTTGCACTCTTTAAATATCCATTTTACTTCATTAGCGGATAAGCTTCGCTCACAGTTACTAAATAATGATCACTCACCTATACAATATATGCCACCCAGCCCACTAAATTCATTTTCTTTTGTTCTCGCTACCTCTACTGAGGTCCGGGATATTATTGGTAAATTAAAAAATACAAAAAATAACATTCATAACATTCCTGTATATATATTAAAACTTGTTAGAGATAAAATATCTGTAACTTTGGCTGAAATTTTCAATCAAAGTATTTCCAAAGGAATATTCCAATCAATGCTAAAAATTGGCTGTATAACACCCCCTTTTAAAGGGGGTGATCCTACACTAGCATCTAATTACAGGCCAGTGTGTTCAGCAAAGTTTTTGAAAAAATTGTAAAAAGTAGGATGCAGCGATATTTAGAATCCTACAATTTATTATCTCCAAATCAATATGGCTTCCGTAATAATAAAACAGCAGAAATGGCTATTTTAAATCTTATGGAAAATGTAAATATAGTTAAGGAGAACAAAGAAATAATGATATCTACTGTATATTTATAGATTTGAGTAAGGTCGTTTGATGTAATAGACCATAATATTCTACTTAATAAATTATATTGTTACGGTTTTAGAGAAGCAATCAGTGATTGGTTTAAAAGTTATTTGTCCAAGAGATATCATTTTGTATCAGTAAATAAGGTTTGTTCAACTAAAGCGCTTGTCAAACATGGTGTGCCACAGGGCTCAGTTCTGCATCTACTGTTATTTTCTTTTTATATAAATGACCTTCCACGTTCATCTGATATACTGAACTTCATAATGTTTGCAAATGATACAACTGTGTATTTTTCTTGCAAAGATGTTAATTCAGCTAAGAATATATTTAGTTCAGAATTTATCAGTGTAATGAAATGGTTAACCACCAGTAAACTCTTCCTAGATACCAGTAAAACAAATTTTATGGTTTCTACTAATAAAAGAAATGTGTATCTTGATGAACTTAATGTTGATGAAATCGCTGAAAAGAAGTGTACTGTAACAAAATTTCTTGGTGTGATGCGAGATAAGAATTTGCAGTGGAGTGATCATGTAAATTTTATCGTGAAAAAGATTTCAAGGAGCGTTGCTATAATGTTTAAACTTAGAACTGTAGTCGCTAAACAGATTTTATTGGCTTTGAAAGCATTTGATAGGGTACCACATAGAAGGTTGCTGGAAAAACTAAAAAGTTACAATATCACTGGTAGTTTCATAACATGGATCGAGTCGTTCCTCAGTAATAGAAAGCAACGGGTAGTGGTTAATGGTGAAGCCTCTGATTGGAAAGAGGTGGCTAGTGGTGTTCCTCAAGGATCAGTTATTGGGCCCCTGTTATTTGTGATATTCATCAACGATCTGCCAGATTTGTGAAACACAGTGAGATCTTCTTATATGCGGATGACACCAAGGTATTCAGAAAGATAAGTGAAGATGAGGACTGCTTCAAGTTGCAAGAGGATTTGGAGAAGATGAAGCAGTGGTCAGAGAAATGGATGCTGAAGTTTCACCCTAGTAAGTGTAAATATATGAGGATAGGAAGAGCAGTTGTCCAGAATAAGGAATAGGAAATGTATGAGGAAATGAGTGAGAGTAATTTAGAGAAGGACCTTGGATAGTAACCTCAGATTCGAAGAACATTTAGCAGAGAAAATAAATAAGGCAAATAGATTAGTAGGAATAATACGCAGAACATTTGTGACCTTAGACGAAGAAATGTTTAAATCATTATACACTGCACTTGTAAGACTTCATCTAGAATATGCCAACCAATTATGGTGCCCATATAAGGTAAAGGATATTGAGGCCTTAGAAAATGCCCAACGGCGTGCCACTAAGCTAATCCCATCATTGAGAGACCTACCATACCAAGGAAGACTTAAGAAATTAGATTTACCAACGTTGTCATATAGAAGATCTCGAGGGGATATGTTAGAGGTGTTCAAGATTACGTGTAACATCTATGATAAACAAGTATGCGAAGACCTATTTACGATTCAAGACAACACAATGACAAGGGGGCACGCCAAGAAGATCTACAAGGATAGACCAAGGTTAAATTTGAGGAAATACACGTTCTGCAGTAGGGTCGTAAACACCTGGAATAGTCTACCAGCCTCATTAGTTGGCTCAGATTCGGTTCTGAGTTTTGAAAAGAAGTTCGATAGAGTGTGGGCCCACCAGGAACACAAATTTGATTACAGAGCCGACATTCTTTGTACTAATCTCGACCGACACCAGACAGAACACATAACCGAAGGTGAAAATTCGGAGCTGGAGTCACAGGCTTCATGGCCTCTTCCAGAAGACTTCTGTGAGTATCTGTGAAGTATCTTAAACTTCGATGTAAAAGAACATTAACATAACTAGATTTTAAGTTTTAGCTGGCTTACCCCACTAAATATCGTTTTCTAAACGTATTTATAAAAATGGAATTTATGGCATGACTCATATAATTGCACCTTCTACAATTCAATAATTGGATTTAACATGATTTACTGCATTATATTTATTGTAATTTTAAACCAGCTTCTGGGACATATTAAATTAAATTTTCTTCAGTCCAATTCACGAATTAAACACGGCCTTGAGGATTCGAATTCTAATACAGCGTACTGTTACAAAAACATTTAAAAGCGTAGAAGATTGGATTCTAGCCAGCAATAAAGAATTATGAAATGCTTCGATATATATATATATATATATATATATATATATATATATATATATATATATATATCATGACGAGGTTTGTAGTGAGGTTGTGGCTGATGGTCTGTGTGAGTTTTTAACAGACTTTAGAGACGAGTATCGATTGTTAAACAAAAAGGAAAGCCGTAATGCTACAGTGTGTTTTGATACATCTTGGGTACCCGTTTTGTAATGTAATCTCAATAGTGAAGCGTTTATTTCAAAAGTACAGAGGTAAAAATAAGAATCTTAGGCAATAAATAGGTGAACATGAGAGCGCTGTGTTGGTCGCAGAGGGCCATGAAAAGAGATAATTAATTGAGAGAGTAGCCAAATTGGTCTTACATATTAAGTTTCAAGATAAGTCTTTCCATTCTACAATTAAGTTGTACCCTTCAGGAGGCTTCTTATTGTCACTGAGGAAGTTCGGAAAAAATGATATATGAAGATAGCTAATAAAAATAAATAAACGAGATTTGATTGCGCTGAGAGACACTGACTGAGGTGCATTGTGGTGGAACGGTTGGTGGGATCCGCGAATGTAAACATCACCGAACCACGGTTAATTCCATGTCGCGATCACGGATAAGTGCACGATGGTAACAGTTAGTAGGTCATATTAACCCAATTGACGAGAGTGAATCACGGATAGCTGCCTGAATAAAATGTGTGTGTGTGTGTGTGTGTGTGTGTACCACGACGCGTTTCCGCGTGTTGTTCTCTCTTCACACGAAGGTCGAGCTGGTGGTCCTGCCTCTAGGCATGGTTTGGTGTATGAGCGAGTTGCTTTTCATCGCACATAGCCTTGTACACCCGGCTCATCTGGTGTAATATGCAGTCTGTTAAATTTCCTCATTCCTGACATATCTCAAGAGCTGAAATTAGTGTACTTGTAACTCCTTTTACTCTCTCTCTCTCTCTCTCTCTCTCTCTCTCTCTCTCTCTCTCTAGTGTAAACGGTTGATGACGGAGTAAATTGTTTTCGAGTTTCTATGAACGTATATGTGTAAACGACGGAGGGAGTTGTTTCTATGGACATATATGTGTAAACAACGGAGGGAGTTGTTTCTCTGGACGTATATGTGTAAACGACGATATATACATTGTGTCAGCTGGCTGCTTAAGCCAACTGACTGACTGACACCTTCTAAGCTATCAGTCACTGTTCACACGAAGGTTAAGTTGGTTGTCCATCGCAGAGGAGCTGATCTATGTTCGATTCTTGAAAAACAACCCACCTTTATGAAATGCTGCTCAGTCTCTACGCTTAAATTGTTTTGTAAATGGGTACTGGAGGTACTAAGTATTATGTTTGTTTGAGAAAGTGGGATCTTCTCCATATCCAGTATATAGGTGTAGCTAATTAATTTTTACAGTTTTTAATCAATATCGCGTTCCAATTGCACAGACCTGCAGCTGAATGTGGTTTCATTCGACCTCCATCTTTTGGCTAAAATCAAAGTCTGTTATACACTCTCATTGCCTGAATCACTCCTAGAGTAGTTAAAATTAATACGATACATCACATCGACATTTCATTCTGAATCTTCTTCAGTTCATCTTTCCCCCTTGTCTATGACTCTATATGTGTTAGAAATGTTGAAACCATATAACGTAAAAATGTGTTGTATACAGTAATTCGATGAACAATTAAGAAACCCCTTAAACAAAATTTCATTTTCTTTATAAATATGCATAGGAAACTACATTACTTGTATAAGCCATACTAAATGCATCTATAAATCTATAAATAATTACCCGACTGAATCAGTCGGGTAATTATTTCGTGCCCCTCTTGATCTATGACGATCTAGCATGGATTCTGCTTCATCCCATCTTCCAATCTATTACGACGCACAGTTATTGAAAAAGAGCCAAGTTATATATATACAGGGTGTACATAAAGTCAGGATCTATTTTTGTGAAATAATTATTTTTTTCTATTTTTCTTTTCAGAAGCCCTTAGAATGAATACAGAAGAGCGTGTGGCAATAGTAATTTGGCGAATCGAGGGAAAGAAATACAATGACATCAGAGAGAAGTTTAGAAGGAGATTTCATAAGCCGGGGCCAATAGACAAGACAATACGAAAATTGGTGAACAAATTTAAACGAACGGGATCTGTAAATGATGAAGCAAGATCAGGACGATCGTGTATGTCAGATCTTACTGTGAATGCAGTACGCGGAATTATCACTGAGGAGCCACGTACGTTCGTTCGTGCTGCATCACACAGACTCGGCCTCCCGACGTCATCTGTGCACAAAATTCTGAAAGTTAATTTGCAGAAGAAAAGCTATCATTTGCAGGTTTTACATGATTTACATGAGGAAGATTTCCCTCGACGAAGTGCTGTGTGTGCTGATCTCGTAGAACAAATCTGGAGTGATAATTTAATGGACAACATTCTCTTTAGTGATGAAACCACTTTCCATACGTGTGGAAAAGTAAATCGCCATAACTGTCGAATTTGGGCAGATGAAAGACCGAATGATTTCGTCCAAAATTGGGAAAGAGACTCACCTAAAGTTAATGTCTGGATGGGTTTAACAAAATCTAAGGTTTATGGTCCGTTTTTCTTTGCTGAAGCTACAGTTACGGGGCTTATTTATCTGGACATGTTGCAGCAATTCCTTGAACCTCAGCTGATTGGGGATAGGATTGTTAGTACCGTCGTCTATCAACATGATGGTGCTCCTTGTCACTATGCCAAAATTGTTCATGATTATCTAAATGGACGTTTTCCAAATCGCTGGATCGGACGCGGAAGCAACAGACCTTCGCCAGCGAGATCACCAGATTTAACCCCTTTAGATTTCTTTGCATGGGGCTTTATCAAATCGCACGTCTATCAGACGACGATTACGAGTCTTGAAAACTCACGTACACGTATACGAACTGCTGCAGATAACATAACCCCGCAAATGCTCCAGAATGTGTTTAGAAATGCTGCGGAACGATTTGAGCTGTGCAGGGATACTGATGGGCGTCACGTCGAATCCTACTCTTAATTGTTTAATAAATGTTACCACTTTATCATTTTATGATTGAATTCCATATAATTTCCAAGTGCTTCACAAAAATAGATCCTGACTTTATGTACACCCTGTATATATATATTGTTTTGTTTGTTATGAACATCACTTCATCCGCCAACCACTATTTACATTATTATTATTATTATTATTATTATTATTATTATTATCTTCAAATCCATGTGTCCCTTATAATTTTCTATCTTCGGTCTTCTTTAATCTCTTTATCACTCCCATTCCTATTCCCCCTCATTTACATTCGGTCCCGCTCTTCTTATATACACCGACCTGCGTCAATACCTTCAGTCACATAAATACCTTAGAATACGCTGAAAGCTTGTATTGTAATAAGTTCGTTTTTTATTGTGGCTTCATTCCTGTGGAAAATTTCATAAGTTTAAAAATGTTTACAAAATGTATACTTGTATACATAAATGTCTTTTCAAAACTGTTCAAAGATTTGTTTTATGTACAACACTTCTGAGCCCAAACATCCACAAATATCCGTTATTGAGTTCCGAACTGGACTTTAAGTCTTTGCATTAAGCTACCTTATAACTTACATCAACTAAAGAGTTTTGCCATTACTGACTTAATTAAGGGATGGAGTATGAACCTAAACTTAAACCAGGTCATAGGCAGCACTGTAATTAATTTTTTATGGCGGAAGGAGGGGCCAAGGACGAATGCCCGTAAATGCGCTTTCCCCGATTGAAGAAGAATAAAGACAAAATCAAGGTCCAGCGTTTTCGAGATGCCTAGACACGCTGCGTTTGAAAGATTGGAGGTCATAGAGAGTTAGACAGAAAAGGAATGAGAAAGTGTAGAAAGTCTGGTGCTGCGTGCTCTCTTTAAAGTAGGAGGTATGCAGTTAGAGAGTTCAGAAGAGCAGTGTCCGTTATAGTAAAGGGGAGTGAGGCAACATTGCGACGAAGAGAGAGGGATTGAAGACAGTGAGTAAGAGGCGGGGAACTGGTGAACTGTGTGGGTTGAGCCACCCAACATATGAGAAGCGGACGAGACCCCTGTACAAAAACAGCAACTGAGTGGAGATGAAGAAACCGTGGAGACGGTACAGCACACCTAACCTCTTATAAGCTGTTTTGGAAAGAAAGTATATGTGAGCCTTGCATAAAAGATCACGAAAACAGGAAACGCCAAGCATGTTAAGAGGAGAGGAAGGACTGAGTTGAGTATTGTTAAAGGTAAGGGGATAGTCGTATGGAAGATTGTGACGCGAAGACAGATGGAGTAACTGAGTTTTTGAGGTATTAAAAGCCACAAGGTTTTCCCTGCCTCAATCAGAGATAGCAAAAGCATCAGAAGTCAGGTGTTCCATAGCCGTCCTACGCGAAACGTGGAGTGACTGTTGAGAGGGACGCTTTGGGAAGCAGATGGAGAAGTAAAGAGTGAAATCATCGGCAGAGGAGAGAATAGGACAGGAAGTGCAAATTAAAAGATCATTAATAAATAAAAGGAAAAGAGTGGGTGGCAGGACAGAACCCTGAGGAACACCACTGTTAATAGGTTCAGGAGAAGAACAGTGGCCATCTACAACCGCAGCTACAGATCGACCAGAAAGGAAATTAAATGAAGGCACAGACAGAAGGATAGAAACCGAAGGAGGGCAATTTCGAGATTAAAGATTTGTGTGCCAGACTCTATCAAAATCTTTTGATATGTTCAGCGCAATAGCAAAGGTTTCACCGAAATCCCGAAAGGAGAATGACCAACAGTGAAAGAGATATGCAAGAAGATCGCCAGTAGAGCGTTCCTTGCAGAACCCATACTAACGATCTGAAAGAAGATTGTGAGAAGAGAGGTATTTAAGAATATTTCTTTTAAGTATAGATTCAAAAACTTTAGAACGTCAAAAATTCAAAGAAATTGGGTGATAGTTGGCGGGTTGAAAGCGGTCACCCTTCTTTGGGACAGGCTGAAAGCGAATTTCCAGCAGGAAGGAAAAGTACCAGATGAAAGACAAAGACGAAAGAGTTTGCCTAGGCAGGGTGTCAACACAGAAGCCCAGTTCTGAAGAACAACAGCAGGAACACCATCAGGACCGTACGCCTTCCTAGAGTTGAGCCCAGATAGGGCAGAAAAAACATCTTTGGAAGATATTCTAATTTCAGACATGATAAAGTCAGAGGGGTAGGAGATGGAAGAACAGCACGAGAATCGTCCATGGTTGAGTTGGAAGCGAAAGTTTGAACGAAGGGTTCAGCTTTGTGAGGAGAAAAGACGACAACTGAGCCGTCGGAATGGAAAAGAGGAGGGAAAGAAGAAGTAAAGTTGTTGGAAAGGTTCTTAGCTGGATGTCAGAAAGAGCGAGAAGAATTAGAATTGGATGTGTTTTCTCATTTTGGTCTGATGAAGGAATATTTGGCGAGTCGAAAGTACAGCTTTTGCACGATTCCGGCTAGAAATATAAGCTGAGTGAGAGTCAGGAGTTGGATAGCGACGATACCTTCTGAAAACCTCCTCTCTGTTGCGAATAGCATTAGAACAAGTAAAGTTAAACCAAGATTTTTTTGCATTAGTTGTAGAAAGAGAATATGGAATGTATGCCTCCATGCCCAAGAGAATTACCTCCGTGATGCGGTGAGCACACTTGGAAGGGTCTTGGCCACAGAAGCAGTAATCATTCCATGGGAAATCACAGAAGTACTTCCTGAGGTTCAGATGCGCAAAAGTGCCAAAGGCATCTCCTTTTGGGAGGATCCAAAAGCCTAATTGGAGCGATAGGACAAGAAACAAATATCAAATTGTGGTCAGAGGAGGCCAACGGGGAAAAATGCTTGACAAAGTAAGATGATGAGAGGTGAGAAATAAATCCAGAATGTTGGGCCTATCTCCAAGGAGATCGTGGATTCGAGTAGGATGCTGTACAATTTGCCCTAAGTCATTCAGGATAGAAAAGTTGTAAGCTACTTCACCAGAAATGTTAGTGAAATGGGAGTAAAGCCAAAGGTGGTGGGGAACATTGAAATATCCGAAAATGGAGATTTCAGCAAAAGAAGAGTGGGATAGAATGTATTCCACTTTGGAAGTGAGGTAGTCAAAGAATTTTGGATATTCAATAGAATTAGGAGAAATGTATCCAGCACAGTTGTATTTAGTTTGAAATTGGCATGTAAGCCGTAGCCAAAAGATATAGAATTCGGAAGATTAGAGTTTGGGAATACAAGAACAAGTTAGGACATTGCGTACATACTGTATACGCAACATCCACCTTTGGAGTGAAATTGAGTATAGAGAAAGTAATTGGGTACAGAAAAGGGGTTGCTGTCAGACGTCCCAAACTCCTGAGCTTCAGTGAGAAAAAGAAGATGAGGTTTAAAGGAGGAAAGTTGGTGTTCAACAGATTGAAAATTTCAGGAAAGGCCACGAATGTTGCAGAAATTAATGTGAAGTGAATAAGCACTGCGCTGATTCTTGTTATATATTATATTAGATACGGTTTACTCTCTGTATAACTGTTTCTGTCACTGATTTAAGGTCTGGAGTGTCACTTGACACCTTCAACTTAAACCAGATTATAGGCAGCCTTGTAATTAATTTAGAATTTGGTGACTTAATAATTAATAAAAGTATTAACTTATAAAGTGGGATTCGAGTCTAAATTGTAAATATGCAAATAACCGAGTAATCACTTTGAAATTCATAATCTTTGTTGAATTGCTTAAACGAACCCCACCATTAGTTTAATCGTACTTACGTACGAATTAAAGGAGTTTGTTTAAATTCTTTTTTATACAATTCCTTTAATTCAATTTCTCGTTATAGGAAATATTTACTAACACAGTACAGTATATAGTTTACGAAAAATATAATTCACATTTCCCTAACATGAAATGCTTGAAAACTCCAAAACTCACTTCATAATATATATGAAAATGAAAATGAAAAGGTTTATTGGCAGACTATAGTCCAGGGGTGGCGAACCTTTTCACAGTCGCGTGCCAAAAAAAAAAACCATGTAAACCATGCAAAAAATTCGCGTGCCCACCAAAGTTTATAGACAGGGTTTCTCACAAGTCGCGCACCACAGGCTTTATTCAAATTCACGAGGTTTACGAGTCGAAATGGTTTATAAATGATGTTTAATTACAATATATGTTCGATAATGTTCGAATAATGAAATTAATAGTATGTACAGTTAATAAAAAAGCTATCTTAAAATAATTAAATTGAATGAAGCTACATTAGCTAATGGTGTCTCAGAAGTCGCGCACCATTGACTAATGTAGCTTCATTCAATTTAATTATTTTAAGATAGCTTTTTGATTAATTGTACATACTATTAATTTTATTATTCGAGCATTAACGAACATATATTGTAATTAAACCACTTATAAACCATTTCAACTCATAAACCTCGTAAATCTGAATAAAGCCTATGGTACGCGACTTCTGAGATACCCTGTATATTACACCAAATTATAAACATTAATTTATTATTTTATACTCATTATTGCAACGTTATTGCATTTTGCTTAGGCATGACAGACAAATTTGATCGCGTGCCCAAATGGGCACGCGTGCCATAGGTTCGCCACCACTGCTATAGTCCATATGACAAATATTATTAACACAATGACAGTTCACATAGAAATATATATAGTTGATTAGAAATAATACAGTAATGTCGAAGTTAGGGGGAGCTACAGATAGACGTTTTCGTACCAAGAATTCCAAAGCTTAGAGGATAAACGGCAGGACTCATGGATAGCTTGGACAATCGGGTTGGTTGATTTTTTAATTCTTTGCATTAGACTGTGTTGAGCACGTCTTGTTACCTCCGGGAAGCTCGGGGACATTGCGGGTAGCAAACATTTGCGAAGCTGAGCATCTCGGGGGTAGTTTATGTAAGGTCTAAAAGACATGTTGTACAGCAAATTTAGAGTTCTGCCAGAACCTTTTTTTATAATTCACCCAGAGTTGCTGTCTGTATATATTACTGCAAAAAGTACGAAAGAGTGTCTTTAGCTTCACTTGTACAGAACCGAAAGTTTCTTATAGTCATATTCGCTTTAGCACAAAGGCTTCTTGTATCCAAGTCATCACTTAAGGAGCTGGTAATAGTTTGACCTAAATACTTAAATTCTTGAACTTCCTCAACTACTTCACCTTTCATTTTAAACCTAAAGTCAGCTGGCTGATTACAGCTTTTAGGATGAAATTGCATAAAATTAGTTTTTGTAACATTAAAAAGAATATCATGTTTCTGCGAATACACTTCGCGGACTTTTAGCAGCCGATCCAGACCTTTAACAGAGGAACTTATTAACACCATATTATCGGCATAAACTAAGTTATTTATCCTTGTGTTATCTACAAAACATCCCACTGTTTCCTCATTAAGTGAAGCAATTAATCCGTCAATATACACATTAAACAGCATAGGAGAGCAAGGAGCCTTTTCTCACCCCGCAAGAGAAGCCGAAACATTCGGATAGTACATTACCCAACCTAACGGTAAAAGATTGGTGGGAATACCAAAATGTCAATAAATTTAATATGTACATGGGAACCTTCCTGTCTTCTAATTTTTTAAATAAAATATTGTGGTTCACTCTAGCATATGCCTTACTTATATCTAGGAAACAGCTATAAAATTACTGTTAGTGTATTACTGTCAATGTACTACTGTCAATGAATTACTGCCAATGTATTTAGATATTGTTTCTTTATGTACATAGATACACAGGTCAGTTGAGTGGGACCTTTTATAACCAAACTGATTAGATGTCCATAGGAAATCATTTTATCGGAGTAACAAGAGTTTTTCTAGTAGTTTCGAGAAGCAGGAAGCGACAGCAATAGGCCTGTAATTATTGCTGGATAGAATGTCTCCAACCTTATTTTTGACCGGTGGCAAGATATATATACCCTCATGAACTCTGCAGGGATATAGCTATGAGCAAGCATGGCTGATAGGAGCAATGATATATGCAGACACTACGTCATTGGCATATTTTAAGTGTTCATTCGATAAGTCATCTACCCCTAACGCAGAACCAGTCTTTAACTAGGCTGACCATATTTCCTTGAGACAAAAACGGGACATTGGGATGGCAAAAAAGGGACGGGGGTTATGTAATATTCTGTATTCATGGAAAAGTAAGTACATAAACCGGGACAAAATTGACATTTTTATTAAAACGACGGGACGGCCAGGAAATATAAAAAAAACGGTACTGTCCCGTTCAAAACGGTACGTATGGTCAGCCTATCTTTAACTCTTTAATTAACCTCTTTACTTCAGAAACTGATATCAAGGTATTTTCCCTTGTCCCTCCCACAGTCGTTTCGCTGCAATCTATCTTAAGATAGATGTTAGAGTAGTGGTTTTTCCACAGCTTTGCAATTTCATCCTCCCCCGACACTCCATCAATTGTCGGAGGGAGGACATTTTTGACACCCGTTTGATTCTTAACAAATTTCCAAAATTTGTTGTCATTATTTATGCGAGCTTCACAGGCTTTTGATGCTCGAATAGACTCTCTTCCTGTTTACATCGCCTTATGGCCGCCTTATACTGACCCCTACTTCTACACATATTCATGTATACTGGTCCTAATCTGGATCTACCACGAAAGCACCACAAATCATAGGCGTCTTTCGATTCCCTCTTCGGGGGGGGCAAAAAAATCATTCCATCCAGGAATAATCTTAGTATGATAGTTGTAAGATTTAATCAGGGGGCTTCCTGATTCTCTTAACAGGGATACTATCTTACTATAATACCTATCTATGAGTTTACAGTGAGAATCATTTGAGCAAGGATTATTACAGGCAAGATGCAAAATTTCTAAATTGTTCTGTCTTTGTATTCTCCTCTCTGTTGCATATTAACATTTGATCAATCGACGCGATTATTCTTACCTATTGAGTTCTTGTTATGTCGTGTTGCGCATATATTGGTAAAATTAATTAATAGTTTTAATGGTCTATGATCAGAAAGAAAGAAATCATGCAAAATATGAACTCTAACAATTCGATCCTTTAGATTATTACTAGTGAGACAATGATCAATCCACCTGGTGGTACCACTTATGTCACTGACGTATATAAAATTACCACTGGTTACCCCTAATACATCTACATCACTTATGCTTAATTTGGCCGACTCGCACATGTTACCCAATTCTACACAGAATTCCGAGTTCACATGCGCGTTAAAGTCCCCCATTATTATACAGTGAGAATATTTGGGGTTATATGGTAATGACTTAATTTATACAGCAAATCAATGTATTCATCTAGATTACTGCCGTTGTTGTATGGTAGAGAGCAATTTACAATTAATATTCAATCGTTGTTCACTTGTAATTCAATGCCTAACAACTTTATATTATCGTTTGTTAAAATTTTTTTATGTTTTGACAAATTTTTCGTTATTAAAAAAGCAACACCACCAAAAGGCCTACCGTATATTAATTAATTCATCTGACAAGTCTACTCCTGATGACGCATGATACATAAAGTCATCATGGATGGTAGAGAGGAATTTTAGCTCTTGCTTAGGTAGCCAGTGCTCTTGCAGGAGTATCAAATCTGCACTGTCACAGATTTTATGAACATCTACAATTGAATTCCTCACTGACCTTACGCTATATGAGACTATTTTCAACAAGGTATCTGCCATGACATATAGAAAACTTACTATTAATCTGATTATTATTATACACAGTACAACTTTCAAGCATTACCGTTAGGGCGCCTATTATTATGATTATTATTATTATTATTACTATTATTATTATTTTCCCCGTTATCAAATCTCTTGGAAAAGTGAATAAAATCCTTAACAACAACACCGTCTGGCCACTGACTCATATTGTACGGGTTGAAATGCGAATTTGCACCTTTAATTATTACTTTAAATGAATTATAATACGAAGATTTTGTGTTTAGTTTATTAACTAACAATATACTCTTTCACCACAGACTTCTTCCATCATGTGTCGAATATCGCTTGCCTAGTTTGAGAGCTGAATTCGCGACACAAAGAGGGAGAGATTCTTCACCGGTGGCCTTGCCGCGCAAACAGATTGAGGAATCCTCCGTGAAGAGCGCCTGTTAACTGTGACTCCCCCGTCCTCTTCCCTCAATCTCCCTGAGGCAGGATTCGCCTGCCTGGGGGATGGGTGGCACGACTTTGGGGGGATAGGAGGCCCCTCAGTAGTGGTGGCAAAATGCCAGAGTGCAGAAATGTTACGTAATGTTGCAAGAGTGCCAACCTCCAACCCCTTTGTTGCAATAGTGCCAACCCCCAACCCCTTGTTGCAGGGCACCCCCACCCCCTTTTGTTGCCAACCCCAAAATGGGGCTGCAAGGGGTATGCAACTTGGAGTTATCCCCCAAGCTGATCCCCCCAAAGGGGAGTGCCAACCTTTGTTGCCAACCCCAAAGTGAGTTTGCAAGGGGTATGCAACTTGGAGTTATCCCCCAAGCTGAACCCCCCAAAGGGCATACCTAACCTAAGGGAGCATCTTTGGGGGAGAAGCTGGGAAGGCCTCACTCCCCAAAGGGGCAGAAAGAGAGAGAGAGGAAGGTGGAGAGACCCAGTGGTGGGAACCCAGAGAAAGGGTGTTCACTTGGCTGCCTGCCAAGCTCATATGACTCCTTCACCCGCCCGCCGCTCTCTTATGGGCCCCTAATCAGCCAGTTGGCTGAGTTGCCAGATTCGTTATTTATTTAATTATTCCATATATTAATCAGCCTAGAAGGCTGAGTTGCCAGATAACAATATTTATTTAATTATTCCTTATATTATTCAGCCATTTGGCTGCTGAGTTGCCAGATAGCATTTTAATTGTTCAGGTATTCCTTATTAGGGAGAGTTGCTAAATACCACCATTTATTTTTATTTATATGAGGATAGTTGTCAGGTACCACCATTTATTTCAATTCACACGATTTGCCAAAGCAGGTGAATTTTCACCTTAAAGTTATTGAGGACTAATTATTTTAACATTAAAAGAAATTCTCTTTATTAAATAAATAATTAGAATTTAAACACACATTCCTATACATACGACGGAATGACTAAATTATCCCATATATTCATCCATTAGCTGGTTTAGAAGACCGATTTGATAAATAGCAATTAATTAATTATTCAGAAATCCGAAGCCAAACAAATGATATAATTGTGTACAAGGAATAAATAAAACACCAATACAACGTTCTGATTATGAAATAATGGATATACAATGGGACATACATATGGTCAAAATGGAAAATATATAATCATACAAAGCACAGTATTAACAAAATATTAGTACAGGAAAATATATTTCGCAATTCGTGCGGAAATAAAAAAAATATATATAATAAATGAATGAAGAATTCGTACACACACACACGCACGCACGCACACACACACACACACACACACACACACACAAAAGCATAACCAACAATCGTCATACTAGCACAACCACCACACAAAAAAGCATCACATCACAACAATCTTCATACGAGCACAACCACCACCACACAAACTGATGCATGCAAAGAAAGCCTCAATAGCAAAATATATATACGAGCACAACCACCACACAAAAAAGCATCACGAACAATCGTATAGACTTTTAGAATTTCTCTTTAAAGTTATTGAGAACTAATTATTTTAACATTAAAAGAAATTCTGGTTATTAAATAAATAATTAGAATTTAAGCACACACACTCCTATACATACGATGGAATGACTAAATTATTCCATATATTCATCCATTAGCTGGCTTAGAAAACCGATTTGAGAAATAGCAATAATTAATTATTCAGAAATCCGAAACCAAACAAATGATATAATTGTGTAAAAGGAATAACTAAAAACACCAATACAACGTTCTGATTATGAATTAGTGGATATGCAATGGGGCATACATATGGTCAAATAATAGAATGGAAAATATATAATCATACAAAGCACGGTATTAACAAAATATTAGTACAGGAAAATATATTTCGCAATTCGTGCGGAAATAAAACAAATATATAATAAACGAATGAACAATTCGTACACACACATACACACACAAAAGCATAACCAACAATCGTCATACTAGCACAACCACCACACAAAAAAGCATCACATCACCAACAATCGTCATACGAGCACAACCACCACCACCACAAACTGATGCATGCAAAAAAAGCCTCAATAGTAAAATATATATACGAGCACAACCACCACACAAAAACGCATCACCAACAATCGTATAGACTTTTAGGAGCTCCAACAACACATGGTGAAATGAGGGCTACGACTTTTAAAATGAGCTCACCCCATCAACAGGAGATGAGGGCTACCACTCTTTAGGAGCACACCCCATTAACACCACGTGTCCGTTATGAAAGCTACAACCAAGCGGCCAAACGAATGATGGTGAAACCAACAACCCACCTCCACCACCGCCTTACTCACCAATAACAATCCACCAACAACAATCCACCACCACCACCTTACTCACCACAACAACCCACCAACTACCTCCACCTTACACACCAACACCAGGTTGACCGTCAAGAATTCCAAATACGACCCAATAGACAGAGATATTAAACATAAACAAATACGTTTATGGGGCCAAGTCAGAAAAAGGCAAAGCCAATAGTATTTCCTGTTGAGCTTCTTACGGTTTAGCGAGGCCAATCGGACATTTGGTGGGGGCGAGCTTTTAGGCAAAAAATCGAATAAGATAAACTAAGTTTAACACAAATACAAATTTTCATCATAATACGCAATTTTTCATTAAACTTTAAAGTGAAATGCGTTAATACGAATTTTAAAACAAATTAGAAACTAAATTAGGGCTATCTTATTAATTTTTCCTCTTTTAGCCAATTATTCTGCTTCAATATAAATTTGCAGACTGCATTGAGTAATTCTGGTATTTGCACAATTCAATTTGTAGAACGAATCATCGCAATCTTACGACATATTGTTTAGAAGACATATATATATATATATATATATATATATCGGTTAAAAGACTCGTTGCCAGAGTGCGCCATGCAGTGAAATAGGTCTTTTATTTTATCATTTTGCGTTGAACTAGATTTGTTTAATTAAACATTTTTATTTATTCCTGAAAACCACTGAAAATCTAATGTAACATTATTACTTAGACTACCTCAGTTATGTCTAACCTAACTCAGTTAAATATAGACTCATACGCATAAATTTAACCTATCACTTCTACCACAAGCGTAGTAGACCGACCTTTTAAGTCAAGTTAGGCTACGTTTTGATAATTTCGAGTTCCGAGAAAAAAGAATCTCATTGCAATTTCTCTACTTTTCTGCATATATATATATATATATATATATATATATATATATATATATCTCAACGTAAAGAACGACGCTTGTATAGGAGAAAATTCCGCGCAAGATGAGGAGGGAGAACGAAACAAATGAAAAAATGAGGTAACCACCCGGGAATCGAAGCCGGGATCTTCCGATTGCCGGTCAGATATGATAACCATTACTCCATGGGCCTCAATGAGGCCCATGGTGTAATGGTTATCATATCTGACCGGCAATCGGAAGATCCCGGCTTCGATTCCCGGGTGGTTACCTCATTTTTTCATTTGTTTCGTTCTCCCTCCTCATCTTGCGCGGAATATTCTCCTATACAAGCGTCGTTCTTTACGTTAACTATACTGCGTGTTTGCAGTTAAAATGTATATATATATATATATATATATATATATATATATACACACATACATATATATATATAAGGGATTCCAAAAAACATTAGCCCCCAATTTGCAGCTTACATGTTTACTTATATCGAAATAGTTTTTAGTGATTATAAAAAATATAAAATTCTTTATTTATTGCAGGTATTAAAATTACTCTAGCTGATAAAGTGATAATATAATGGCTTCTCAATTAATTGGTGATTCGAGGAGAGGCAACGTGTGATAGATCGCATACGAGCAATAACATTTCGGGAAGCTCGTGATGCTGGAGCCACCTTTATGACACGTTCATGGGTTGCCAAAAAGTTGTGAAGAAGTAAGGACTTCGTCAAAAGAAATTGGAATAAAACTTTGGATGAATGTGAAATGGATACAACCAAATCTGGGCGCCCAAATTTGCCACTCTCTCAGGAAACAAAGGACATCATTGAAAGCGGTACGCGTAAGCGGAAAAACAGCTGTGCTAAACTTTCTAGAGAGATCGAAGTGTTGAGAGGAAAGATCGTTAGTGGTGAGATCATTCGACTGTACCGTCATAGGCAAGGTTTAAAGCCTTGGTATGAACTTCCAAAGCCAAGAAAAACAACTTAACATCGATGACAGAATGTGGTTTGCCCATTATCTTGAAGATTGGGATGTGGATGATTTCATGCATTTAGCTGTCTCCGATGAATTTTTTTGTTTACGTAACACGTCGGCCTAACTACCAAAATGATCGAGTGTCGGCCACAACACCAGATGAAATCGATGACAATGAACATTATCGTGAATTATTAAAAAGTCCAGACTGTGTTGGTGTTTTGTTCTGTTCACTGCAAAGAAGCTCATGTGGGTGCTGAAGCCAAACGGTTAGAGTTGGGATGGACAGTATTTTCGTGATATTATTCTATCCCAGCATATCATTCCTTTTCTAAGAAACCCAAACAATGTTATGGATGTCGATCAGGCCACACTTCTGCACGATAAGGCCCCCTGCTTTAAGGCATTAGCCACTCAACAGTTGTTGCGGAACCATGAGATCGATTTCTTTGGAATTGAAGAATGGCCAGGAAATTATCCTGATCTGAACGTCTGTGAACACATTGGATCAGTTATAAAGGACAAGGTTGAATGTCTCTTGTTTCAAGAACCTGCAGCAAATCGATTTTCGAAGGATAGAATGACGCAACACATTGAAACTGTTTTAGCAAATTTGCGTAACGATCAAGATCTATTCACGTCACTTTTGGCAAGCTACCCAAAGCGAATTCAGGCTGTCTTGGAAGCCAATAGCGGGAACACCAAGTTTTAATTGTTTCTCATTAAATGCAGGATTAAATTCTCTTTTGTAAGGTATGTTTAGTTTTACTGTACCTCTAATGGTTAAGGCCATGGGCGGAGGGGGATAAGGTTTATTGGAGCCCCCATATATATATTATTAAAAATGTTAATTGTTTATGTGAATATTTATTTGATAAATACCAAAATTATTTCTTTGATTATTATTTTAAACAGACTCCTCAAATTTAATATAATTCGATTTTAAGTTTTAGCTAGCTTACCCCAATAAACAACGTTTTCTATAGATATTTATAAAGAAAATGGATTTTTTTTGGCAGAACCCACATAATTGTGCCTTCTACAAACCAATTATATTTATTGTAATTTTAAATATTATGTTATTGACGTTATATGATGTGTCCGTTTTTCTGCTAACTTATTATGCTTTTGTTTAAATTACAAATGTCATTCTTGTTTAATTTGCTGTTCAAGGAGGAGAATTATACAATGTAGATATGTGAAATCATTTTGAATATCATCATCATTAATGCTTTTGCGAAATCACTGTTTTTGGAAATGTTATTCTATCTATTACGCGTTTCACGTAGTTTGTAAATTTAAGATGCCTGATATACATATATATATATATATATATATATATATATATATATAGTGGCGTTCAAAAGTTTCCGCCCATCTCAGTTTTAGACAATTTCTAGAAAATAATACAACTCTGAGAAAGTATGTCCGCTATATTAAGGTATTTTCTTTTACAAGAAATGATAATTCATATATTCTACTACATGTGTAAGTAATGTAACTTTTATTTCATAAGAAAGGACACATTAATGAAAATGGTTCTTTTTGGTCTTATTACGTTTTTTCTTCCTTTTAACTTTTTATTAGTAAAGTTTTTTTAACAATTTTACGTTTAAATGTCTTTAGTGTTAAGTTTTATTTTTATCACTCGTATATTTTTGTCATTTATATATTTTTTACTTTCGATTTGATTTTGGTTTATGCCTGTTTCTGCTTTGTAATTTTTATTCTTGAACAGTTTTAATTTTGGAGTCTAGATTAGTTTTAGCTCTCGACATTTATATATTTTTTGTCATGTATTAATTTTAGCTTTTATTTATTAGGCATTGAAAATGGGTAGAGTTGCCCGAAACGTCGGCTGCAGCCAAATATAATGACTTTTTTGCTCTACGTCTTCGTTTTTATCCTAAATATATATGATAATGCAGATGCTTGCTAGTTTATAGTGGCGCCAAAATTTGTTTTTCTTGCCTTTCCCCCTCCTCTTATCCGATAGAAAATCCATTTACATAGAAAATAAGTAGCTATATAGTTTAAAAAAGAAATTATTGTGTATATGCTGTAAAAACATATAAAACATGTTTTAAATATACAATCAGACTTTCTTTTAATTAAGCTTAGACCTGCAGGCTACAACACAAACTGAATAACTGTTTTCAGTGAAGGGTTGACCCCAACAACTTTATCAAAATTACACACATAAATAATGCCTCCTCCCAGTGACTCAAAAGTGGAGGTTAGTGGGTACCCCTACTCTGTAGTAAGTACGAGTATGACTCCGTCGAGTGTTAACAGATGGCGCAGCAAAGCTCAAACCCACAGTAAGCGCAACCCATTGCTCGACTCTCCCCTTTACTTCCACCTCAATGAACGACAGGCGTTTCTTAATCGAAACAAAGAAAAGGCGGGGAGCGAACCTAGGCACTACAACACCACTTCCCATGACAGAACCACTCGGACACCGCAGGGGAAAGGATGGCTTCCGAGTGACCTAAATGGTCACAGAAAGAAAGAAAATAATAGTAACCAACAAAACAACGAAGAAGTACCGACCTTGCATACGCATCGCGAAGGAATGGCAGGTGAAATTTCTTGTTCGAAAGTTCCTCTCCGATCACACTCAAGGAAGGAGTGCCGGCATTGGACCCCTCCTGTGTTGTGTTTACAGTCCTGGAAGAGAGTAATGAGAATGGAAGCCAATTTGGACTGTATTATAGGATTCCAATGGACATTATTTGGCATACGAAGGATTCATAGTAATTATAACTTATCCCAATTGAGAAATTTGGCAGAAATTTACAAGGTTTAGTGGGTCACTTTTCAAACTAAAGTATTAGTTTCGGATCTAGTGAAGTCACTTTTTATATTAACAGTACTGTTGGATGGGGTATTTTCCATAAGATTTCATCTTTTATTTTTCATCATCTTCGACATTTTCTGGACGCCTGCATACGCACTTTACATTCCAGGAGAAAGTGCTTATTACACTCTTTTAAATTATTGGTATTTCCATGGAGTTTGAAGTACAATAAAGTTTAATACAGTTCTTAGTACCTCTGTCATTCAATTATTAATTTTATTTCCACGAAACACAAGGCCCTCTCCCACTCTTTATCTATTTGTCTATATAAATATTTGCATGAACCCTTTTCAGATAGAATCTGATCCCTAAGTTCAGGGTTGTTTGGTTTTAGATTTTATAGAAATATAAGTTTTTTATAAATTTTAAAAGGATGTAGGAAAACTAGAGAGGTAATTTTTTTACTTTTTATTTCTCGATGTAGGACCTATTTTTTCTTAATATTCTTCTAAAATCGACATCATTATTAGCCAGCCCACGCAGACACATTTCCATACCCACCCACCCCGGTCCCATATTTGATTTGCGTGAATCCTTTTCAGATAGAATCTGATCCCTAGTTCAGGGTTGTTTGGTTTTAGATTTTATAGAAATATAAGTTTTTATAAATTTTAAAAGGATGTAGGAAAACTAGAGACATAAATTGTTTTATTTATTTATCTAGGTTTTATTTTTTCTTAATATTCTCCTAAATTACAGTGGGCGAAACTTAGGACTCTTTCCTGTACACACACACACACACACACACACATAAAGGAGAAAATGAAACCCTAATTGAAACATTTACATATTCAAATATACGTAATAATAAGCATATCGTTAGCAATAGACATATATACCACTCAAGTACTATGGTACCCAAAGGGTATCATAGGTATCAGGCACCATGATTCACTGTCGTCAACTGAATTAACCATGACTTACTTGCGAGCCTACCAAAATTCCACCAAAGGCATCTCACTTAGAGTCTAGTATCAGACTTTTTAAATCACAAAGCAAACTAGTTTATCTAAACACATAAATTAAATACATTTTAAGCCAATATATACAAGCAAAGTAGCGTATTTACTATGCCTACAGTTAATACTGAGTCAGAGTAGCTAGCTGTTTGCTCAGTTTTGGTAGGCTACCCCAGATTTTTTGTTCTGCATACCATATCCAGTACTTGATTGCAGCCTCAAAATAATTGTATTTGCTCTTATTTAGCTATTTGTTAATTGTAGTTAAACAGTTGTGAACAAACCTCAAACAGTAGGCTGTGATCCTGACAAATTCGCTGAAGTCTGAATGATCTTCATAATTAGTGATTAGCTCAATCTTCTCATTTGAAAAGGTTAAATTTAATGTCAGGTTAACTTGCTCCACAGGCCATTGGTCTGTGTTACGTATTCACTAGACACCAACACAAAATAAGATAGCAGTAAACAAAGGAAAAAGAATAACTGTGCAGATACTGAGATCGTTTAAACAAAGGGATATAACGATTAATCTATTGAAAACGTCGATCATATCCAAGTATGGGATTTAATGGTTTCAGAAGGCATTGTTTAGTTTGATTAGGGATAGGCCTATATTTCTGATGTTGATAAATTTAACTATTTATTTTAAAGCACCACCACCTGATGAGTGGGTACTAGGTCCTGTCTTTTTAAAAAAAAAGTCAAGCAACAGGCTTTTTAATTCACAAAGCAATCTAATTTACTCAAATACATATAAATTAACAAATTTTCTTGGTGTAATGCTAGATAAAAATTTGCATTGGATTGCTCATGTAAATAAGAAACGCTGAAAAGATTTCAAGGAGCGTAGCTACAATGACTAAACTTAGAAATGTAGCCCTAAACAGGTTTCATTGGGCTTTATCATGCTCTTGTATAGCGTACTACATCCTTTATTGTAGGCCAGACATTTTAAATCATAAAGCAGACTAATTTAACCAAAGCAAAGAGAGACGGAATGGGTGCTACTGTAGTATGCGGTCTACCGTTAAGTTTCTACTGTAGTATGCGGTCTACCGTTAAGGTTCTACTGTAGTATGCGGTCTACCGTTAAGTTTCTACTGTAGTATGCGGTCTACCGTTCAAAATATTTAAAAGGAATTGAAAATGAATTGAAAGGAATTATAATTTAATTTACACAATTAAGGAATTATTAAAAGTTAAACATACTACTACCGCATACTTAACGGTAGACCGCATACTACAGTACGCCCTTGATAATTGGTTAGGTTAAGTCGTGATATTTTCGTTAGTTTTAACGAAAATATCACGACTTAACCTAACCAATCGTCAAGGGCGTACAATTAACCTAATAATAAAATAATAAGATAAGAAGCTATAATTAAAAGGTAGACCGCCGAATCGTAGGTAGACCGCATACTACAGTAGCACCGACGGAATGAAAACAAGCAGTAAGAGACAGGGTACAATGTTTACATAATTTGATTAAACACTAAACCGCATAACACCACATTGTAAATTCCTAATTAAACTTAAATTTAAGCTCATACTCTTTACATTTTCCTGCATTAGTCACTTCATTGTTAGGCACTTCATCAATCATTTCATTAGACAAATCAGAAATATGGAGAAATTTATTTTCAGGATCTATAAATATGCACATAATTGCATTACATCAAGTGAGGACTGAATACAAGCCTACTAACTAATTATTTTCTCCTAATCACTGAAGAGTTTACATTAGACTGATCTTTGATTGATAATGTTTCATCCCAGCCTACATTTTTCTTCCAAGGCTCTTGGAGAAATATTTTTTGCTCTATCAGTTGCAAAGTAGGGACAAGGCCACGGTTCAAATATCTTTGAAGCTTCAGAAAATATTTCTCTTTTTGTAATAGCTACCAAATTAAGTTCAAACTCCTTTGTGCAAAGTGAGTCATGCTTAGCAGAAGCTTTCTCAAGGTAGATGATGAGTCAACAGACGCAATTAAGCCCTACTTAGATAAATTATTTACACAAAGCCGGTTAAGGGGATGTTAATAACCTACTAACAACAGTACGTAGCCATTTTGTGATGTGAACTCAATAGTGAGAGGTTTATCGTTTATTTCCAAAGCACACAGGCAAAATGGAAAATCTTTTCAGCCAATATATTGCTAAATAATTTTAAAAATACCCCCTAAACATTGTAATTGCACATTAAGTTCATATAACAAAGTCCAATTCACAAGTGGTTTCTCTCTCTACAACTACATAACTTTCACACCCTGGGAGGCTGGGGTTCTTACACTGTTCACATATCAAAACATATTTTAGCATAACTGAAAACCTTTCTGACTTAATATTAAATTCAGCTGATCACAGAGGTACTTAAAAACCATTTAAGTGGAAATAAATGAATACGTATCAACTAATACTACATTGTACAACTTGAAGCATGAGGTGTGTCATATATATATATATATATATATATATATATACATTTCTCAGCCAATATATTGCTAACTAATTTAAAAAATGCCCCCTAAACATTATACACCCTGGTACTTAAAAACCATTTAAGTGGAAATAAATGAATATGTATCAACTAATACTACATTGTACAACTTGAAGCATGAGGTGTGTCCTATATATATATATATATATATATATATATATATATATATATATATATATATATATATATATATATAATACGACACACCACACCATGTGTCCTATATATATATATATATATATATATATATATAATACGACACACCACACCATGTGTCCTATATATATATAATACGACACACCACACCATGTGTGTGTGTGTGTGTGTGAGCTTTTCTCTTTCAGTCAACCTTCACACCATGGTTTAATGAATAAAATGTTAACACCTTTCTGTAGAGATCTGGATTAATAAATTAGCTACCAGAAGTTCATTAACATATAAATAGCGAATACGGCAGCTATGAGATTTATGGAGAAAGAATCTATCATCGTAATAAGTAGTGAATAGCACATATTCTCAGCTTAAGTTATGCAGGGTTTCTGGAAACAATTTTAACTTTAAGCGTTAGCTAGTTACTGTTTTAGATAAATTTGTGTATTAAGACGGAAGCTGAATAAATTCGTCTGACATGAAAGAGGAAAATGCCCAAATTATATTTTTCCCTGGATTTTAAAGCTATATTTCGATTTAGCATATAAAAAATGCATCATTTATTCACTAGTAGTCCTTGAAAATCTAAAGATTTCGCTTTGCTCCCTAAAATTGACACACCCTACTTAAGTAATTAATCCATAATCCACTTTGTAAGTATGAGATTCTCAAACACGTTCATTCTCATTTTCATTCTGGGATTTCCACACTTCATTCGTTGCCACTCTCATTTATGTATTGTAAATGTAAATTTAAAATTAAGTCTCTCTTAGCAATATATTGGCTGAAAAGATTTTCCATTTTACCTGTGTGGTTTTGAAATAAACGTCTCACTATTGAGTTCACATCACAAAATGGCTACGTACTGTTGTTAGTGGGTTATTAACATCCCCTTAATCTGCTTTGTGTAAATAATTTATCTAAGTAGGGCTTAATTGCGTCTGTTGCCTCATCATCTACCTTGAGAAAGCTTCTGCTAAGCATGATTCACTTTGTACAAAGGAATTTGAACTTAATTTGGTAGCTAATACAAAAAGAGAAATACTTTCTGAAGCTTCAAAGATATTTGAACCGTGGCCTTGTCCCTACTTTGCAACTGATAGAGCAAAAAAGTATTTCTCCAAAAGCCTTGGAAGAAAAATGTAGGCTGGGATGAAACATTATCAATCAAAGATCAGTCTAATGTAAACTCTTCAGTGATTAGGAGAAAATAATTAGTCAGTAGGTTCGTATTCAGTCCTCACTTGATGTAATGCAATTATGTGCATATTTATAGATCCTGAAAATAAATTTCTCCATATTTCTGATTTGTCTAATGAAATGATTAATGAAGTGCCTAACAATGAAGTGACTAATGCAGGAAAATGTAAAGAGTTTGAGCTTAAATATAAGTTTAATTAGGAATTTACATTGTGGTGTTATGCGGTTTAGTGTTTAATCAAATTATGTAAACATTGTACCCTGTCTCTTACGGCCTGTTTTCATTCCGTCTCTCTTTGCTTTGGTTAAATTAGTCTGCTTTGTGATTTAAAATGTCTGGCCTACAATAAAGGATGTAGTACGCTATATAAGAGCATGATAAAGCCCAATGAAACCTGTTTAGGGCTACATTTCTAAGTTTAGTCATTATAGTTACACTCCTTGAAGTCTTTTCAGCGTTTTTTATTTACATGAGCAATCCAATGCAGATTTTTATCTAAAAAATGTCTGGCCTACAATAAAGGATGTAGTACGCTATATAAGAGCATGATAAAGCCCAATGAAACCTGTTTAGGGCTACATTTCTAAGTTTAGTCATTATAGTTACACTCCTTGAAGTCTTTTCAGCGTTTTTTATTTACATGAGCAATCCAATGCAGATTTTTATCTTACTACAGATTGGGGGTACCCACTAACCTCCACTTTTGAGTCACTGGGAGGAGGCATTATTTATGTGTGTAATTTTGATAAAGTTGTTGGGTCAACCCTTCACTGAAAACAGTTATTCAGTTTGTGCTGTAGCCTGCAGGTCTAAGCTTAATTAAAACAAAGTCTGATTATATATTTAAAAAATGTTTTATATGTTTTTACAGCATATACACAATAATTTATTTTCTAAACTATATAGCTACTTATTTTCTATGTAAATGGATTATCTATTGGATAAGAGGAGGGGGAAAGGCAAGAAAAACAATTTTTTGGCCCCACTATAAACTAGCAAGTATCTGCATTATCATATATATTTAGGATAAAGGACCTTTCCCAGTTTGTGTACTGTTTTTCAAATAATTTATTTTTGAGAATATTTTTGTTAAAACTAACGAAAATATCACGACTTAACCTAACCAATTATCGTTGATCTATTAGTAAATAGTAAATACTATTCCAGAAACAAACAATGTTATAATTAATAATAGATCAACTGTACTCCCTTGATAATTGGTTAGGTTAAGTCGTGATATTTTCGTTAGTTTTAACAAAAATATTCTCAAAAATAAATTATATGAAAAACGGTACACAAACTGGAAAAGGTCCAGGATAAAAACGAAGACGTAGAGCAAAAAAGTCATTATATTTGGCTGCAGCCGACGTTTCGGGCAACTCTACCCATTTTCAATGCCTAATAAATAAAAGCTAAAATTAATACATGACAAAAAATATATAAATGTCGAGAGCTAAAACTAATCTAGAGTACAAAATTAAAACTGTTCAAGAATAAAAATTACAAAGTAGAAACAGGCATAAACCAAAATCAAATCGAAAGTAAAAAATATATAAATGACAAAAATATACGAGTGATAAAAATAAAACTTAACACTAAAGACATTCAAACGTAAAATTGTTAAAAACACTACTAATTAAAAGTTAAAAGGAAGAAAAAATGTAACAAGACCAAAAAGAACCATTTTCATTAATTTGTCCTTTCTTATGAAATAAGAGTTACATTACTTACACATGTAGTAGAATATATGAATTATCATTTTTTTTAAGAGAAAATACCTTAATATAGCGGACATACTTTCTCAGAGTTGTATTATTTTCTAGAAATTGTCTAAAACTGAGATGGTGCAAACTTTTGAACGCCACTATATATATATAATATATATATATATATATATATATATATATATATATATATTTTTTAACTTACAAATCTAATGGACCTCGTTGACGACCAGGCTTGTGCATCTGACCTCCCTCTGACTACCTCTTTGGACCTTGGGTCTGGTAAGGGCAGTCGGCAGCCCTCGCCCACCCCGTCTGCTCTTCTTGCCGACACCTCCTCTCCCTCTCTTCTCCAGGCTCGTGGCGCCGCTGCCCGACCCCCGCCAGTGGCGGATGGACCTGCAGTGGACCCCCCGACCCCTGGATCCCCCCATATTCCACGTCCCGATAGGGACCCACCTGCTTTTTCGCCCTCAGGTGGGAAGCCCGCGGCCCCGGTCGCCTCCCACTCCGGTCGGGCCTCATCGCCCCCGGCCCCCTCGGCCCCTGGGGGACGTGGGACCCGACGTCGCCGTCCGCCTTTCTCGTCTCCCCGTCCCCTCGAAGTACCGGTGGTGTTTGGCCCGACGTCTTCGCTCGGCCTTAGGACGGTGGACAAGTTCCTCGTCCTCCGCTCCTCCTCCTCCAAGCCCCTCCCCACTAACCATGAACGCCTCTTTCGAGCGATCCATGGGGTGACGGGGACGGCTCGTTTTGACCTTCGGCCTCAGAGGGATGGCTCCATTCTGATAAGGTCGCGTTCCTCTGTCGAAACCTCCTCTCTGCTCGCTATCCCCAATGTCCTGGGCTGCGGGATTACGGTGTCCCCCACCCCCGCCTCAATCAGTGCCAGGGCACAATCTACGCTGCTCGTCTTCTACCCATCCCGGTGGAAGACCTCCAGATTGACCTCGCCTCCCAGGATGTTGTGAGGGTGTACCGCTTTCCCGACAGATCGCGATCCCCAACCGCCCCTTCTCCTCGCCTGCTCCTCACTTTCGACTCACTGGTGCCCCCCGTTTCGGTATTCTGGGGCTTTGGTGAGAGACGAGCGTGCGAATTCTCAGTACGACCATACGTGCCAGATCCTACGCGCTGTTTTCAGTGCAATAGGTTTGGCCACGTGAGCAGCTCCTGCCGTCAGCCGGCCCCGTTGTGTGTCCGCTGCGGCGGCCCTCCCCACCCCTTGCCCTGTACTGCTCCGCCTTCCTGCACCAACTGCCATGGACCACACCCTGCTTCATCCCGCTCTTGCCCGTCCTTCCTCTTTGAAAGGGAGGTTCGGGCCCTCTGTTCATCAGAGTTTCTCAGCGCTCGGGAGGCGCGGGACCGGTTGCGTGGCTGCGAGGCCCGGCGTGGTGCCTCGTACGCCGAGGCTCTCCGTTCCCGGACCCCGTCCTCACCGGAGGTTCCCAACGCGCCTCCACCCACCGTGTCCGCTACTCCCAGTCCATCCTCTGCCGCCCAGCGGACTCCTACCGCGGCTCCCCGTACTACCAGCGCGTCCCCACGTGCTCCCTCCGCGAACGCCGATGCTTCGTCGGCAACCCCCCTGCCCCTTCTACGCCCTCTCCACCGGCGCCTTCGGCCACCCCCATTCCGGATCGTGACCCGCCGTCACCCATGCGGGCCGCACGACGGAGGGGTAGGGGCCGCAAGCGCCGCGCCAGTGGTGACCCCGAAAGGTTCGAAGCCATAAGCCTCGCATCACCTTCCTCTCCCAAACACAAACGCCCCCTTCGACCTACCGCCCCGGTGTCCTCACCGTCCCCACTGCGCAACCGTTATGCACGCTCCCCCTGGGGTCCCCGACGGCCCTCGTGGTGGGGGCTGAGATACACCCCTCTCCGGCCCGGTCGATGGACCCACTGGAGGGGGAACTCGCCCGCCTGGTCGGCGTGGGTGGGACGTGCACGCCCCCGCGCTTGACCCGCCCCATCTCTCTCCTCGACCTGCCAATGCCTCTGGGTGAGGTATTATTTTCCACTCCCCCTCGTAGTCCTGCCTCCCCGCACCTCCGGTGAAGGGAGGGGCATTCTGGATACCTCTCACATCCCCTTCTCTGCATCGCTCTCCCCCGGACGTCCGGGAGACTCCTCTTCTGGAGGACTTGCCGGCGTCTGGTTCTACATCGCCCCCTCGTCGGGGTGACCCTCGCCTTCGCCCTCGTTCGGCGTCCCTCGCTGAACTCCGGGGCTTTCCGATTCCCTCTTTAATCTCGGGCCGCCCGATCGGCCCACCCACCCCATAACCATCCTTTACGCTGACTTTCCTACCCCTCCCTATACCTCGCTCCTGCAGTGGAACATCCGCGGGCTCCTGGTAGGCCTCGAGAGTCTCTCCTCTCTCCTGGCCTCCAGGTGTCCGGCGTGTTTCTGCCTTCAGGAGACGATTCTGGGATCCCGTTCCCTCCCTCGAGTGTCCGGTTCCTGCGGGCTCCCTTCCCCGCCTCTCGATGGGGCGGGGAGGGGGGGCTCCGCGGTCTTCGTGCACCGCTCCGTCCCTTTCCGCCCCCTCCCGCTCCGTACAGTCCTGCAAGCTGTGGCCGTGCGCCTTTCTTTGGAACGCCAGCTCACGGTCTGCTCTCTTTACCTCTCCCCTAACGTACGCCCTCCACCCGATTCTCTCCGTGACCTAATTCTTCAGCTTCCCGCCCTTTCCTGATTCTCGGGGACTTCAACAGTCGGGACCCGGCCTGGGGGGACGTTTGCTCCACCTTTCTCTCCGGGACCCTTCTCTCCCTTATGGACGAGCTCGAGTTCACCTTTCTGAACGATGGCTCCCCAACCTGCCTTCACTCGGCCCACGACAGTTTCACCTGTATCGACCTTTCCCTGGTTTCCCTCGAAATCGTGACGGAGTTCACCTGGGAGGTCCTGCCGGATTCTTCCGGCAGTGACCATTTCCCAGTGTGTCTTACCCCGACCCGTCTCCTCCCCCCCACCTCTGTCCGCCCGCGCTGGCTGTTCGCCCGAGCAGACTGGGCCTCATACGCGAGGGGCACGGCGATCTCGCCATCAATTCCTGCCTTTCCCTCCGTCAGTGAGGCCCTCGCCTTCCTCGAGAGTAAGATCCTCTCGGCTGCCGCCAGTTGCATCCCCCGTACCTCTGGCTCCCCCAGGCCGCGAAGCGTCCCATGGTGGACCCCAGAGTGCTCCCATGCCGTTCAGGAGCGGCGCCGTGCCGGCCGCCGCTTCTACCGGACCCGCCAGCTGGAGCACAAGATAGAGTTTCAGCGCCTGAAGGCAGTGGCCCGTCGGGTCCTGAAACTGGCCCGGCGTACCTCCTGGCGGAGTTACGTGTCCGGGATCTCCTCCTCGACTGCCCCCTCGACTGTTTGGCGCAAGATGCGTAGCTTTGAGGGGACCCGTGTCACCCCTCGACCCCCGGTGCTTCGGGTCGGGGACGACGAGTTCGTCTCCGATCCGGAGGCCGTCGCGAACGCACTCGCGGCGCACTTCGCAGCCATCTCCAGTTCCGATTCCCCCATTCCCGCCGCGACCCACCGGATTTTCCACCTCATAGGGATGACCCCTATAATCACCTCTTCCGCATGACGGAGCTTCGGGAGGCCCTCCGCCCCCGACGCTCCTCCGCACCCGGCCCCGATAATATCCCCTATGACTTGTTACGGCACCTCCACCCCTCTGCTCTCAGCTTTGTACTGGACCTCTATAACCGGATTTGGTTGGAGGGTTCATTCCCGGACCGGTGGCGTGAGTCCATCGTCGTCCCCATCCCGAAGCCCGATAAAGACCCCTCACTCCCGTCGAACTATCGCCCCATTTCCCTGACATGCTGCGCCTGCAAGGTTATGGAGGCGATGGTCGCCTCGCGGCTGTCCCTTACTCTGGAGGCGAGTGACCAATACCCTGCTACCCAGGCTGGTTTCCGGCGCTTCCGGTCTACCACCGACCCCCTCCCCCTTTCTCCCGGCGTCACTTTGTACTCGCCGTCTTTTTCGACCTCCAGAAGGCCTACGATACTACTCGGCGGAGCGCGGTCTTTGACTGCTTACGCTCCCTGGGTTTCGTAGGCTTTCTCTCCTCCTTTATTTATAACTTCTTGTCCGCCCGTTCTTTCCGCGTCCGCATCGGTTCTACCCTCTCTGACCGCTTTCCGTTGGAGGAGGGTGTCCCTCAGGGTAGTGTCCTTAGCGTCCTGTGTTTCTCACTAGTGATGAACACAGTCGCTACGGTCCTGCCTACTTCCGTTCGTAGCTCCCTCTATGCCGATGACCTGGCTATCTATTGCTCTGGCCGCCTCCCGTCTTTGGCTGAACGTCGACTCCAGCTAGCCATCAACGCGGTGGTTCGCTGGGCGTCCTCGGTTGGCTATGCTTTCTCACCCTCTAAGTCTTCCAGTATGCTTTTCCGTCCTCGGCGCCTCCGTCTGTCGCATACCTTCGCCCTTACCCTTGCCGGCACTCCTCTTCCCCTCGTCCCATCCGTTCGATTCCTGGGTATGACCCTCGACGAGTTTTTCGGTTGGGTTCCACACCTTAGGCGGTTGCGGCAATCATCTCGCCGCACCCTCTCCCTTTTGAGTCACCTGTCCCACATGACCTGGGGGGCGGACAGGCGTACTCTGCTGCGCCTGTACACCTCCCTGGTGCAATCCCGCATCGACTACGGCTGTGTGGTCTACAGCTCCGCCTCCTCTCCGGCACTCCGTATGCTGGATCCTCTTCTCCACCGTGGCCTTCGCCTGGCGTCGGGTGCCTTCCGCTCGTCCCCTGTCGCTAGTTTTCAGGTGGACTGCGGACACCCCCCCCTGCCCCTTCGCCGGGGCCTTCTCATGGCGAAGTGTTACCTTCGCATCTGCCGCCTCCCGAGGTCCCTACTATTCTCCGCGATCTCCCAGGCGCTACCCCGGCCTGACACGTGGCATTTCGCTGCCTCCCTGGCCGACATCTTTTTGTCCCTTGGGATCCCCCCACCCTCTATTCTGCCGTTCTCCTTCGACCTGTCGCCGCCCTGGCTGACCACCCCTATCTGCCGCTGCCAGGCGCTCCGTGGCCTGCGTAAGGAGTCTCCTCCTACCGTCCTCCGGTCTTCTTTTCTGGCCCATCTTCCCGTACACTCGGACGATGTTCCCGTCTACACCGACGGCTCGCGCTCCCCTGCAGGTGTCGCGGCCGCCGTCTTCTCTCCGTCGCTGTCACCTACCTCCCGGGGTATCCCCGTGCCGGTTCAGGCCTCCATCTTTTCCGCGGAGCTCTTTGCCCTTCTGGAAGCCCTCCGTCTGGTATCGGGTTTTTCGCGGTCTTCCTGTACCATCTTTTCGGACTCGCTGAGCGCCCTTCAAGCGCTCGAGCGCTATGATTCCCCGGACCCCCTCGTACGCCTTATTCAACAGGAGTACCATGTCCTGCACACCGTTCACCGGATCCGGGTCACCTTCTGCTGGGTTCCTGCCCATGTCGGTGTTTCCGGTAATGAGGCGGCGGACCGCACAGCCCGGTCCGCCGCCTCGATGCCTCCCCTCCCCCGCCCGCTCCCCTTCTCTGACTATGTGCAGGTCTTTCGGTCCCTCTACGACCGCATATGGCAGCAGTCCTGGGACGATGCCACCGGAAATAAACTGTGGTCCATCCGCCCCCGCCTGTCATATTGGGCGTCCTCTTTCTACCGCTCCCGACACAAAGAGGTCGTCCTTGCGCGGTTTCGCATCGGCCATACGCGCCTCACGCACGGCTATCTTATGTCCCGGCAGGAGGCTCCTTGTTGCGCCTCCTGCCAGTCGCTCCTCACCGTCTTTCACATCCTTGTGGAATGCCCCACCCTGTCGTCAGTACGTCGTCGCGCCTTCCCGTTCCTCTCTGATTTCCCCCTCCCCGATCGTTTACGTCTTATGCTCGCTGAGAGCCCTCTCTTCTCGCTTGACCGTCTTTTCCTTTTCCTCTCCCAATCTCGCCTCCTCTCTGAGCTTTAGGTGACTTCTCACCCGTCGTCCGCGGTCCTCCCACTTCTAGTGCCTTTCCCCGTCTCCGTTTCTCTTTCTCATATTCTGCTTCGCTATGATATCCGCTAGCGTATAGCGGGAAATGGCGGTAAACGCCCCAATACAAAAAAAAAAAAAAAAAAAACATTTTAACTGCAAACAACACACAGTATAATTAATGTAAAGAACGACGCTTGTATAGAAGAACGTTCCGCACAAGATGAGGAGAGAGAACGAACAAATGAAAAATGAGCTAACCACCCGGGAATCGAACCCGGGATCTTCCGATTGCCGGTCAGATATGCTAACCACTACCTCATTTTTCATTTGTTCGTTCTCCCTTCTCATCTTGTACGTTCTTCTATACAAGCGTCGTTCTTTACATTAATTATACTGTGTGTTGTTTGCAGTTAAAATGTATATATGTGCGGCATGCGGGAGGTGCCCCCTCAGAGCATTGGTTTCTGCTCGTATGTAGGAGAATTACGACTTCTGATTAATCGAGGTCCATGGTTGTAGTGGTTAGCATATCTAACCGGCAATCGGAAGATCCCGGGTTCGATTCCGGGTGGTTACCTCATTTTTCATTTGTTCGTTCTCCCTCCTCATCTTGTGCGGAACGTTCTTCTATACAAGCGTCGTTCTTTACATATATATATATATATATATATATATATATATCAGGCATCTTAAATTTAGAAACTACGTGAAACGCGTAATAGATAGAATAACATTTCCAAAAACAGTGATTTCGCAAAAGCATTAATGATGATGATATTGAAAATTATTTCACATATCTACTTTGTATAATTCTCCTCCTTGAACAGCAAATTAAACAAGAATGACATTTGTAATTTAAACAAAAGCATAATAAGTTAGCAGAAAAACGGACACATCATATAACGTCAATAACATAATATTTAAAATTACAATAAATATAATTGGTTTGTAGAAGGCACAATTATGTGGGTTGTGCCAAAAAAATCCATTTTCTTTATAAATATCCATAGAAAACGTTGTTTATTGGGGTAAGCTAGCTAAAACTTAAAATCGAATTATATTAACTTTGAGGAGTCTGTTTAAAATAATAATCAAAGAAATAATTTTGGTATTTATCAAATAAATATTCACATAAACAATTAATATTTTAATAATATATATATATATATATATATATATATATATGCAAATAACTGCAATGACCGCGCAGTATATAAATGAATAGAAACGACATAAGTATTAAGGAACGTTTCTGCACACGAGGAGGAGAGATAACGAAATAATGAAAAATGAGGCGAACCGCCTGGGAAGCCTCATTTTTCATTATTTCGTTATCTCTCCTCCTCGTGTGCAGAAACGTTCCTTAATACTTATGTCGTTTCTATTCATATATATATATATATATATATTATATATATATATATATATATACAGGGTGTTTGAAAACTTTCTGTGCAAATTGTAATGGGGGATAGGCAACACCAAGACAAACCCTTTTCGTCTATAAGTGTATGTCCGCTAGGTGAAGTGGGCTAGACTCGCGCTTGCCGCGGGCATTCTTAAATCGGACGTAGTACGCGTAACATGAAGCGCTTCACGACTGCTGAGATGGCTGACATGCATATGGTGTATGGGGCTGCCAATGGAAACGGAAGAGCTGCTGTGAGGTTGTACCGACAGCGCTTCCCAAACAGAGTGTGCCAAAGGAAGAAATCGAGGCATGTTAAATCGGGCGATCTCGGTGGCCAGGCTACGGGCCCACCCCGGCCTATCCATCGGTCCCCAAAAGTGGCGTTCAGATAATCCCGCACATCGTTGCTGGAGTGTGCTGGGGCCCCGTCGTGTTGAAACCACATTCGTCTACGAATAGCCACTGGAACATCTTCTAGCAGTTCCGGCAACGTTTCTTCAAGAAATATCCGATAAACCCGCCCGTCGAGTCGGGCAGGCAGCAGGTACGGCCCAATCAACTTGCCATGGACGATACCCGCCCAAACATTGACGGCGAACCGTTCTTGATGAGCATGCACCCGTGTAGCATGTGGATTTGCGTGCACCCACACGTGAGAATTGTGCATGTTAAACACACCTTCACGTGTGAAACAGGCCTCATCTGAGAACAGCACATAAGCCGGAAAATTAGGCTGCACCGCTATCTGCTGCAGAAACCAGCGTGCGAATTCCACACGAAGAGGGTAATCCCGAGGTTGTAATGCCTGGACTCTCTGACGATGAAACGGATGTAACTGCTGCTCGTGCAACACTCTCCAGACCAGGTCGTGGTTCACACCGAGGATACGTGCAACACCTCGCGTGCTTGCGCTTGGATTGTCCTCAAATCGCCGTAGGATTTCTTCTTCCATGTCAGGAGTGCGCACGTTTCTCTCCCGACCAGTGTCATGCATGTTTGCATGGAATGTTTCCAGTTTCTCGCAGTCGCCGATGCAAATGCGCAAACGTTTGGTGGTTTGGCACACGTCTGTTTGGGAAGCGCTGTCGGTACAACCTCACAGCAGCTCTTCCGTTTCCATTGGCAGCCCCATACACCATATGCATGTCAGCCATCTCAGCAGTCGTGAAGCGCTCCATGTTACGCGTACTACGTCCGATTTAAGAATGCCCGCGGCAAGCGCGAGTCTAGCCCACTTCACCTTTTAGCCAATTGCAGCGGCGCCCTCTCGCGCCGAATGGTGACGTCAGCGGACATACACTTATTGACGAAAAGGGTTTGTCTTGGTGTTGCCTATCCCCCATTACAATTTGTACAGAACGTTTTCAAACACCCTCTGTATATATATATATATATATATATATATATATAGATAGAGAGAGAGAGAGAGAGAGAGAGAGAGAGAGAGAGAGAGAGAGAGAGAGAGAGAGAGAGAGAGAGAGAGAGAGAGAGAGAGGAAAATATTCGTTTTAATGCCCATTCAAACTTAATATTTTTAGTCAGATATACCTGTAAAACAGTTCAAATGCTTTACAATGATGGTATTTTTTTGTTCGGGAAATTTGTTGAAATGTACTTTTTTAATAAAATATATTTCCTGTTTTGGCTTTAATGTACTTTTTTTATAAAATATTTTTCCTGATTGGGCTATTTTTTCGCTACTCTGCGACTTAATTAGTTGGTTGGGTTTTGTTCTGGCTATTTTTTTTTTCAAATTGGATTCAGTTTAGTGGTGTTTGTCATAGAATTATGATGTGCCATTCGTGTGATTTTGACTTTGAGAATTTGATTCATCATGTGCCCTAGACGAAGACAAAGGTTTGGATGTTTTTATCAATTACGGCGTTATTCTCTCATCCTTAACTTGCCCGAAATGTGACAGTGAGTGCCTAATACGAAAAGATCAGAAGATATTTAGGTGAAATAACCAATATTAACCTGTTAGGTTAATTGAATGCCCGGCTAGGTTAATTAAATGCCCGGTTAGGTTAATTAAATGCCCGGTTAGGTTAATTAAATGCCCGGTTAGGTCAACTGAATGCCCGGTTAGGTCAACTGAAGGCCTCGTTAGGTTAATTAAATGCCCAGTTAGGTCAACTATACACCCTTGATGATTGGTTAGGTTAAGTCGTGATATTTTCGCTAGTTTAAATGAAAATGATAAGAGCAAACTTTTCTGGTTAATTTTGAAGTGTTTTGTACGAAATGGCCATCTGTTTCCTGTGCAAATGCGTGGTTTTCAAGATGACGATATCTCGAAAACTACGCATTTCCGCAGGAAACGGATGGCAGATTCGTGCAAAACACCTCAAAATTGACCAGAAAAGTTTGTTCTCATCATAAAAACAGAGTGGGCGTTAAAACGAATAACACTGCCCAACACCAATTTTGCTGATTTAATTCTAACACCTGCTTTTTGGTAACTTTGGTGTGCTGATTTCAAAAATCACCTTAGTTTTTGCCTATCACGTCAGGTTTTCGAGAAATCAAATACGGATATTTTGGAGATATCGCATTTTGGCAGGGTTATGCCCAATTTTTTTCTTTTCAAAAAATAAGTTTTTACATACTCAGAATCAGCATGGAAAAGTAAACAATTGTGCAGGGAGTGAACTTTAATATACAATGGTAATATTGACACAAAGTGATTAAAAGTGTTTAAATAAGCAAAAATGAATCCATGATCATGACGTCACGCTCACACCTGGGGAAATCACAGATACCCAAGATTTTAATATGTTGTACATGACCTTTAGATTTAATGCACAGATTTTCGTATTCCACAGATAAAATTTTAACAGCAAAACAGCTGTTAACAGGTCTCAAAAATCATCAATTTTGATAAGCGCCCTTCATGGATCACCCAAAATATGCATATTGCATTGCACATTGCACGAAAACCTGATGTGATGGAGAAACTTTAAGGTGATTTTTTAAATCAGCACATCAATATTATCCAGAAACAGGTCTTAGAATTAAATCAGCAGCAAAAATCTTATTTTTGTTGGGCAGTGTAATTACACACACACACACACACACACACACATATATATATATATATATATATATATATATATATATGCACAAAAGTAGAGAAATTGCAATGAGATTCTTTTTTCTCGGAACTGGAAACTATCAAAACGTAGCCTAACTTGACTTAAAAGGTCGGTCTACTACGCTTATGGTAGAAGTGATAGGTTAAATTTACGCGTATGAGTCTGTATTTAACTGAGTTAAGGTAGACGTAACTGGGGTAGTCTAAGTAATAATGTTACATTAGGTTTTCGGTGGTTTTCAGGAATAAATAAAAATGTTTAATTAAACAAATCCAGTTCAACGCAAAATGATCAAATAAAAAACCTATTTCACTGCAAAAATCTGCACAATCATTTACATATCATTAGAAACATGGCACTGGTAAATCAACTCATACAACCGTGTGGATAGTGTGAAAAAGAAACAGATGATAGTGTAAAAAAGAAACAGATGAATCAAAAACAATTCGCTGTGATCTTTGCCAGAACTTAGTCGAATTTCAATGCCTGAATTGGAGCGACGAAGAAATCTGTCTTATAACAGGCGCTAAACAATTGAACGGAATCAAGTTCTCCTGCAAAAGCTGCATAATCAAAATAAACTCGTTTACGGTTTTTAAAGCAGCACGAGACTATGAAGAAAAGGCAAAAGAGGAATTTATGAATCGCGAACAGAGAAAAAAATAGAAGGAACGAAGATAGTACGAGATGAAACTGCGAAAAACGAACAGTAAAAAAAACAGAAAAAGCGAGTAAATGGGATGCAGAAATAACAAATAAAAGTAGCACAAAACCAAATCCAAAGATTTCAAACAAAGGGCATTAGCAGCAATAGAAAAAAACAAGTAGACAATAAAGAAACCATACTGAAACCACCAAAAACAAAGGCCCCAAGTAAAAATGGGGAAGAAAATATGTGTAAGTACTATGTGAAAAGAATTTGCAGATATAAGGGAGGACAATGTATTTACGAACACCCTCCTCTGTGCAACTACTTCTACAATATTGGTCATTGCAAATTTGGTGGAAAATGCAAATTCTACCATCCGGACAGTTGCAAGACCTACGCGACATATGGAACCTGCCAATACGGGAGAAAATGCTACTACTATCATCTCCCGACAAGTTTAAAGGACAAAGGACAAGTTTCAAATGACAACGGGAGGAATGTGAGAAAAAAATATGTACCAAATAGCAAACAAAACACAAATAGCCCACCAAATTGGTTCAACATCTCGGACACAATACGGCTGCTACGTTTTATACAGCACGTGCAGCTGACACAGCTAGGAACCCTCGAGCCGGACCGCTTCGTGGCAAGAAGCTACCAGAACAGGTAGGCGGGAACGGATCCATCTCGGAGGACCACAAGACTATAAAACACGCGAGACCAAAGGCCAACGAACTTAAAATGCACAAGGGGCAATGCAAAACAAAGAACATAAACATTTTTCTAGCAAATATTCAAGGAATAAAAGCGAACAACTCTCTGAACAAAGTTTAGTACCTGAAAGGTTTTATGGACGAAACAAGGGCGGACATCGTATGCCTCACAGAAACACATCTTAAAGATTGTCAAGGAAACTGCGATAACTGCGAACACTGCATCGATAAGAAAGAATTGCATATCGATGGATTCAACTTACTAAGAGCCGCGACAATCGGAGGAATTCAAATATAGGAGCAACAGAAAAAGAAGCACTCTCTGAAAGAATGGACGGAAGACGCTTTGAGGCCGGACGGGAATGCAACTCCTAGAAGCACTGCAAACGAAAGATTGAATAAAGAGCCAACTCTCTGAACAAAGTTTAGTACCTGAAAGGTTTTATGGACGAAACAAGGGCGGACATCGTATGCCTCACAGAAAACACATCTTAAAGATTGTCAAGGAAACTGCGATAACTGCGAACACTGTATCGATAAGAAAGAATTGCATATCGATGGATTCAACTTACTAAGAGCCGCGACAATCGGAGGAATTCAAATATAGGAGCAACAGAAAAAGAAGCACTCTCTGAAAGAATGGACGGAAGACGCTTTGAGGCCGGACGGGAATGCAACTCCTAGAAGCACTGCAAACGAAAGATTGAATAAAGAGCCAACTCTCTGAACAAAGTTTAGTACCTGAAAGGTTTTATGGACGAAACAAGGGCGGACATCGTATGCCTCACAGAAACACATCTTAAAGATTGTCAAGGAAACTGCGATAACTGCGAACACTGTATCGATAAGAAAGAATTGCATATCGATGGATTCAACTTACTAAGAGCCGCGACAATCGGAGGAATTCAAATATAGGAGCAACAGAAAAAGAAGCACTCTCTGAAAGAATGGACGGAAGACGCTTTGAGGCCGGACGGGAATGCAACTCCTAGAAGCACTGCAAACGAAAGATTGAATAAAGAGCGCAAACAACAAACACGTACTCAGCTGTGAAAAGGACATGGCACTGATGGCAAGGCTCAGGAGGACTGGCAGACATAAGGTGGCCATGGGTCAAGCGAGTATGACCAATTCTTAAGCTAGCCAAGAGAACTTCCTTATGCCGAGGTTTATGATAAGAGGAAGATCAATGAGGAAGAACGGGCTTCAGACGGTGGAGTTTGTTCACACTAACGGCATTCCAGTCGCGCTGCCACAACGACCTGAAATGGCGGCGGAGGGAAGGAACAAAATCCGCAAAGGGCAGAGGTTTAGGATTAGTAGGACGGGAGCAAGCCTGGCCAAAAGGTTCACCGCCTCGTTAGCGGCTATACCCACATGGGAAGGAATCCAACAGAACACCGCACGGAATAAGCAGTAAGAAAGTGAACAAGTCGCTGTACCCTTCGAACTAGAGGGTGTTTAGGGTCGTAAGATTCTAAGGACGTAAGAGCGCTACGGGAATCGGAAAAAATTACAAAAGAGCTTGGGAGAAGATCACCAATATGAGTTAAAGCTTCCAGGATAGCAAAGAGCTCTGCCTAGTAAATGGAAGTATCGTATGGGAGATGACTACTCTGAATAGTCTTAGAAGGAAGATAGAAAACTGCCGAAGCGGCCACACCTGATGGAGAAAGGGATCCATTTGTGTAAATATGAATAGAAGAAAAGTAACAGATAAGGTGTTCACGGAACAAGGACAGCAAGACAGTACTAGGGGTGGACTTCTCATCGAAAAGACAAAACCTTGCAGAAGGAAATCGGGGAAAGAATCTACGGAGGAAGGACGTGAAACGAGTTTGAGAGGATCGGAGGAGGAGCAAAGGCATGATAAGAGAGGAAGGCATGGACAGTTGAAACAAGGTACCAAGAATCATCTAGAGGAAGAGTTGTATCAAGAAGAGATGAAGGAATCCTGTGAACGCGGTAATAGCTCTTTATATGGAGATATACATGACGGTACCGAAGGGGAGGGGAATCGCATTCCGCCTGAAGACCAGGTACCAGTGAAGAACGAGAGGCACCGGTAGCCAAGCGGAGACCCCAGTTATGAGGAAGGTTCATAATTTGTAAGCGAGAAACAGAGGTGGAGCCATAGACGTCGCAACCATAATCAAGTTTTGGCTGAACTAAAGAAATGTACAGGCGAAGGAGCGTACGCGTATCAGCGCCCCAAGAGATGTGGGAGATATGGTCTAAAAGTACAAGAGTACGCCGAGCAGAAAGTCTCAAGGTCTTCAAATAGGATACCCAAGTAAAAGGAGAGTCGAAGGTAATGCCCAGAAATGTAAGAGTCTCTTACCGGGATGGGGTTACCGGCTAAACACAACGGAAGAGGTGGGACGGAAGAACTCCTATGTTTATGAAAAGGCATACACCCAGTCTTGGCTGGGGAAAGGCAGTATGAACTACAAGCTGCACCCCTCTTGCAGCCACTCGCAGCTGGGCCGTAAACGGCGAGGTCATTTGCGTAGAGAGAATACTTTACTGAAAGGGGTAAAAAATTTACAACCTAGTTCATGACCAGAGAGGAGCAGAGAACGCTGAGGACAGATCCCTGCGGGACGCCTTCCTCTTGTCTGGTTAAGTCGGAGGGGGTACTACCAACTCGAACTCGAAAAGTTAGGTTTCTTAAAAAATTATAAACAAAAAGAAGGAGAAAGGCCACAAAATCAATGGAACGGAGACGTTAGAGAACGTAAAACCTGCACGTAGTATCACATGTTTTGTGGATGTCAAAAAAGAGCCATAGTAATATGTTTGCGGGAAAATGCAGTCTGGAGATCATGGCTAAGAAGAAGCGAAAGGTCTACGGTACGGCGGAATTGACGAAACCCAGAGTGAGATGGGGTTAAGGAGCCCTCGTCACTCTAGAATAAAAGACAGTCAGGAAGCGACCATCTTCTCCATGAGCTTACAAATATAGCTGGTCAAGGCAATCGGACGAAAATTTTGAGGGAGGGAGGCGTCCTTGCCAGGCTTCGGAAGAGTAATGACTATGGCCTCACGTCACCGAGAAGGAAACACATCTTCAATCCAGATGCAGTTAAAAACTGTAAGTAAAAGATAGAGAGCCGAAATATGCATGGCCTGCAGCATTTTGTAATGAATGCCATCAGAAGGTGCAGAGTTTCTCCGAGAGGACAAGGCAGATTTAAGTTCATGAATCGTTAACAGCCGATTGTAAGGTTCGTTGTTCGGGCGGTCAAAATGGAGGTCTTCGCTCTCGATTGCACCTTTCCGTAAACGGAAAGCCGGATAATACCCGCAACACTTGAAGCAGCGGCAAACGAAGCAGACAGAGTATTTGCCACTTCTGTTGAGTTAACAATGTTCCTGCCATCGACATGAAGGACCGGCGGATGAGGAGGAGCGAACCTTCGAGAGATGCGGCGGACCCGGTTGCAAACCGTGGCGATCGGGATTGAAGATATAATCCCGGAGACATACTGTTGCCAAGAGTCCCTCTGGACTTGTTTAAGGACTCGAGACCACTACCCGTGCCCTTTGCATGGCAATATGATTATCTGGAGATTTTAGGCGAGAAGCGGTCTTCTTGTTCCGGACAGCCTCCGCACACTTCGGAGACCACCAAAGGACACGAATCAAATAAGAAATACGCTATCGACTAGGACTGCACTTAAAATCTTCGCACACAGGAAATCTAAACAACCGTCCACCGATAAAAATTGTGAGCGGTGCAGGACACAGGTAAAATTATGGTAAGACTCCCAGTCGGCTCTAGAGAAAAGCCAACGGGAGGAAGGTGGCAGTTTAGTGTTGGGAATAATCAATGACAACCGCACCAGGAAATGATAACTTCTGTAGTCATCCTCCAGGAGCTCCCGGGAAAAATCCAGGAGAGCATCGGTGGAAAAAAAAGAGAGATCAGTGCAAGAGAAAGTGTCAGTATGAACATGATAATAAGAAAGAGCACCTGAATTAAAACAATGGAAAAGTGGGATGACATCAAGGAAATCAAGGTACCAGTCATGAAAGTGTCTGGAACATTACCCCACATTGGGCTACGACTATTAAAATCGCCTAAAAGTAGGAAAGGTCTATGGAGTTGGTCAACAACTTCCACTAGCTCCTCTCGAGAGACGGGGACGTGTGGAGGGAGGTAGACAGAACAGACGGTATACTGTTGTGACAAGGAAATCCGGACAGCAACCACCTGCAAAGTAGATCGGAGTGTAAGTGGGCGACAGAGGACAAAACTATGAACAAAGATGGCTGAACCACCTCGAAGACCTTGAGCGGGCAGGGGGTTCGTAAAGGAGAAATAGCCAGTAGGAGAAGTCATAGTCCGAGAACCTAAAATCGTTTCTTGGAGACAGACGTAAAAGAAGAGAGAGACCTTCATAGTTGGCTAAAATGCCGCGAAAATGCCAATGAAGGCTGGAACTAAAATTAGCCATTGTAAGGGAAATATAAAAGAGAAAAGTTTAAAAGTGTAAAAGGGTAAAAGTTAAGAGCGTAAAAGTTAAAAGTGTAAAAGTTAAGTGTAAAAGTTAAAAGTGTAAAAGTTAAAAGTGTAAAAGTTAAAGTGTAAAAGTAAAAGTGTAAAAGTTAAAAGTTAAATACGAAAAAGTAAAAGTTAAAGGACTACCGACCAAAGACAATGGAACAAATACGACGGTTCTCCCGCAAGTCCTGGTCTGACCCAACCTGTTTGGATTGGGACCGCAGGTGAGGATTAGATGGGCGAGCAGGGAAAGATGAAGAAACATGTACTGGAATGCAAGACTTCCTATAGCGACCCCGGCGCACTCCTAAAGAATGAGCAAGAACCGAGGCATTGTCGGAACCAGGAGAGGCAGAGCCAGAATGAACGATTAATAAAGAGCAAAAGTATGTTGGGGACAAAGGGAGGTCTAACAAGGGGCGAGAACGAGCGGGTAAGGCTGACGGGTGGGAGTCCAACACTGCGAGTTGGCTTTCCAAATGGCGGCAGTCCGGAGGGCGAGGAACAGGTGCAGAAGACTTGGTGAAAGACTAACAGGGTTCACCTGGGGAGAGGGAATTGAGTGACCAAGACCCGTAGGGCATACTGGGTTCTGGGCAGAAGAAGGCAGGGTTACCGACATAGGAGAGAGGAATGACGTAGAGCCTTGGGCAGGGTCGGTCTGTAAGAGAACCACTTATGGTAGCAGGGGTAGAGTGCAGAGAGGAAACCAGATCCAAACAACAATAGCGGAAGCGAGGAACCAGAGAACCTGCGGAGGTCTCCTCAGCCCCATGCTTAACACCCCCCCCCCCGGCTAGCAGGAGGGTCCCCACAAGGAAGCAGCCCCGCAGACGCACTTGAGGAAGAGATAATGCGGCGCGGGGGCGTTCGGGCTAAAGAAGGCAGAGGAGAAACACATGGAGACTGCTGAGACCGATGCTGTGGAGAGCAGAACTGGGCCGAAGCGAGCGAGGAAGAAGCTGAAGGAAGAGACGTGGCAGTAGGTGGTTTCTGAGAACGGCCTGGTCGCGAACGAGAAGCACGAAGAATGTCAACAAATGTGACATATTCCCGAACAAAACGAGCCTGAGCCTGAGCACGAGCCTTAGGAAAAGTCATGTGCTCCCTGGTTTTGAGAGTAGCAACTTCGAATTCAAACTTATAAATAATACAGGATGCTGAAGAAGCGGGATGGTTACCACCACAGTTAATAAAAGAAGGGGAGTTACAACAAGGCTCACCATGGAAATCCTGGCCACAATGAACGCAAACACAGGTAGACCGGCGACAATGGGAACCAGTATGCACGAATGTCTGGCAGTTAAAACAACGGGTAAATGGAAGAACATAAGGCCGTACCTCAAAACTGAGCCAAGCATACCAGACATGAACTGGAGACGACGGCTGGTCAAAAGTCAAACGTAGACGCGAAGTGCGATAAAGTCAGTCATCAACTCGTTTCGTGAAACGATGTACAGGAGACACCTTCCACTCCACAAAACAGGAGCGGAGGTCCTCTTCCGAGATGTCTAGGAGTTGAAGGCAAAAATAGTGCCTTCGTAAGAGTTCGTCTTCAAATCGAGGACGCATGAGACCGGACAATCGCCCAAGATGGAGATCGCAGCCAGAGTACTATTCTGATTCAGAGATCGAGATTTGATGAGTAATGGCCCATCACGGAGCTCGAAAATATCCTCACGAGAGACTGGGCGGAAGCCTCAAGGCTGCGAAAGATCGCAACACGGTGAGAAAGCAAAGAACGAGAGGTGGTCAGTTTAACAACAAAAAAGGCGACAGGGAAAGTCGAGAAGGACGGAAACATTGAAGCCACGGAAACGGATTTCCAAGACTGGCGGATCCGACGGTGTTTGTCGAAACCCATGAGAAGGCGCATAGGGAAACAAAAGAAGGAAACAAAAGCAACAGAGCCAGCAGTACCATATTGGTACCCTTGTAATAGTAGTTGGATCTATGGCCAAGGAAGGACCTTTGGTAATAGTACTAAGGGCACTCAGTATATTTTTCCCCACCCTTTTTTCTAAGCTAAATAATAGGCCATGAGGCTGAAATGTCTTTTGGGCAGTAAGTTTGAACTTTCTGCGCTTCACATAACCATATTTTTCCAGTTTGAACCTTCCCTCCTTGTATAAAACCGCTTTTAAACACCCTTGTATAAAACCGATGGTTAACGCAGTTTCGAAAATGGCGTCTGACAGTGATGAGCGTGGTAAACAGAGAGCTGTTATTGAGTTCTTAACCGCAGAGAAGGAAACAGTTGGAAATATTTACAAACGTCTACAAAACGTTTACGGAGATGCTGTTGTTGATTGAAGCACAGTTGGACGCTGGTCTAAACGTGTGAGATCATCGGAGAGAGGAAGAGCCAGCCTCGATGATGAGCCACGCAGCGGTCGCCCGGCATCGGCTGTGACATCTCACACTGTGCAACGTACTAACAGCATCATTCGATCAAATCGGCGCGTCACATACCAGGAGCTATCACTGGAGCTAGGAATTAGTGAAGGAAGTGTGAATACGATAATTCAGCAACTGGGATACTCAAAAGTGTGTTCACGGTTTGTTCCTCGCGAATTGACTGAAGTACACCAAAGCCCAAAGAAAAGAAATTGCTTCTAAGTCGTTGGTTCGATACGAGACAGAAGGGGATGACTTCCTTTCACGAATTGTGAATGGAGATGAGACATGGGTACACCACTTTTAACCTGAAACAAAACGCCAATCCATGGAGTGGCATCCCGCAGACTCCCCACGCAAGAAAAAGTTCAAAATGGCTACCTCTGCAGGGAAGGTTATGGCCACCATCTTTTGGGACATGAAAGGGTTGATTCTGGTGGACATTATGAAGAAAGGACAAACAATCAACTCAGAGGCATATATTGCTACCCTACAGAGACTCCAGAGACGTATAAAGCGAGTTCGACCAGAGAGAAAACTAGAAGACGTCCTTCTTTTGCACGATAACGCAAGACCACACAACAGTTTGCAAACAAGAGGTCATCACAAAAATGCGCTTGACTGTGTTACCCCACCCTCCATACAGCCCGGATCTGGCACCTTCAGACTTCCATTTGTTTGGGCCAATAAAGGATGCTACTCGTGGAAGAAAGTTTCAGAGTGACGATGAGGTTGTTGAGGAGTTTAAGAGGTGGCTGCAGCGGAACCCAGCTGACTTTTACCAGCAAGGAATAAAGACCCTTGTTTCGAGGTGAAGGAAAGCCGTAGAAAAGGATGGATACTATGTGGAAAAATAAAAACTTGTAAAAAAGGTATGTAACTACTTGTGTACAAAATTTCTGGAACTTACAAGGAAACTCGGAAGAAAAAAAAAGGTGGGGCAAAATATATTGAATGGCCCTCGTACAAATGTATAACTCGAGTAGAGGTTATATGATCCAATACTATTTACATGTTTATAAGAAGGCACCTTATCCCTCCTCGACGTGGCAGTAGGCTATCCAAACCGATTCCGCTGATGCAATTATGCTTATCACTCTTGTTGGGCTCGTATTCCCCAACATCTTCAGTGTTCACCTCAAACGTGAATTAGTGGTTCCGTATGAACCAACTACAATCTCGTGATCTACAGATCTACAGAAGCTAAGGCTAACAAAGACCCCAAGATCCACTCTAAGGTTAGCCCGAGAGAAAGGAAAGAGGAGGGGGAAAAAGAGGAGAATAAGGGGTTAAGTAAGTAGCAAAACCTATCATTCGTGGGTTAACATTCATTCAGAAAAAGAGAAAGAAAGACTCCCCATCATCATCCGCCGGCCACTGCCGACAAGTCGGAAAAATAGTCGAAGAGAATAGGAGAGGGGTGAAAGATGAAAAGAAGTAAAATAAGAACGCTTACAAACCATGCAAACACAGTCTTAACTCACTGTCATACCATGCGAACTACAGACATGCAAGTAAAGAGAGTTACAGACATTCAAGTAAAGAGAGGATAAGAAAAAAAAAGTAGGTAGAATATAACAAAAAGTTGGTTAGTTTACGTTGCAAGCTACATCTACATTCGTGTTAGTCTAATTTTTTTTTTAATAATTTTATTGCTGGCCTCACACGCTGGCATGTCACAAGCTGGCATTAACCACCACCCCGAGAGCTCCTGTTGCTAATTGTTTTTTTATTTTAAACAACGCTAATATTTTTAAAATGCCTATCTAAACGGTTCTTAAACATATTAACGCTGGTAGAGTTAACGACTGACGCGGGAAGATTATTCCATTTATCAATTACTTTAAACGTAAAGAAGTTTTTAGCGATATTAGTAATGAAACGTCTGCCACGCAACTTAAATCCGTTATTACGAGTATTGCTATTATCGAAAGTGAACAGTTTGTCAAAATTTATGTTATCGATTTTATTAACGATTTTGAAAACTTCATTAAGCTCCCCCCTTAATCTCCTAGTTTCGAGTGAATGCAAGTCTAATTCTTTAATCCTATCTTCATAAAGCTTGTTGCGCAATGACGAATTAGTTTCGTGGCGCGACGTTGAACTCTTTCTGACCTATCAATATCCTCACGCAAATACGGGCACCAAAACTGAACGCATATTCTAAATGAGGCCTGACTAGGGACTTGTAAAGGGGCAATATAATATTCTTCGATTTAAATTCGAAATTACGCGCTATGAAGCCTAACAGCCTAACATCCTGTGATGTTTAACTTCCGTGATGAGATGATGTCAAATGAATTCATCTAGGAAGCTATCAAATTTAATTTGTCGGATACTTATTTTACTTTTCTTCAGCGTGTCCAGCAAGGATCTCGGGATTCTTCAGGTAGGGGACTATGATATCTATGATGTTGATTGTCCCGTTTCGGGTTGTTGTTAGATCAGGACGGTACGTCAATCCCGCAACGGACCACGAGCGCTCGACCCATATTTCATGGTTATCGGCACGGAGATCCCTACCAACCTTCTTCACTAGATGGTTGTCACGATGTTGATACCTCTCTCGATTGAGACGGCAGTCATTCTAAATGTATAGGTCTGTTTCAGCTGTTCGTAAACATCTGCTGCACGATTTGTCCATTCGAGATTGTCCTCTAGTGATGTTCAACTTGTTTAGCAAAGTCCCAGAAATAATTTTTAAATTGTTAATAAATTTATCTACATGGAGAAGTCCCCGCCACAGATAATCCCGTCATTGTTGCATTATGTTTACTCTGTTTCCTTCCTGTTAGCGTTTGAGTTGGTGTTTATATTTACTGAAGATGGAGCTAACCTTATCTTTCTGATGAATCCTAGTGGGGCCACTCGTAGAAAGTAAGCTATACTTGGGATAAAATATTTGTATATGGCTTCGATCTTCTGATGTGGTCGGAGAGGGACATGCTTGATGTTTTTCAATTGACTATCCGAAGTCTCCAATGGGAGTTTCACCTCTCCACCTGGGGAATAGCCGAGTCCCAGGTATTTTACTGTCTTTCTAGGGTTAAATTTGGTTTCAGCAACTCGGCCACAACGTTGTCGGAGCAAAAAATACACTGTGATATCGCTGTTAAAACCAAATCACAATTTAAAAAGTCGCTTCCCCCTCATAAAATTACTAAAGTCATTTACTGAAGGAAATGTTAATCCACTTCCTTTCAGTTAATCTAAAGCAGGGGATTTTGGTGTGTACACATGTGGAGAATGAAAAGCACGATGATGATTTGGCGTATTTTAATTACTGATAATTAGAATTCCATCTAACTCAGCGGTTCTCAAAACTTTTCTTCTTCTGTACCCCTTGAATTCTTTCACGGGATTTTCTGGATTTTCGAGAGAAATAGAGGATTTTTACTTTCTTTACGACCGTGTGACTTGTGGCCGTTCGTTAGTTGTATATAAAATTTAAAGCGTTATATTTTCAGGACCCCTTCGCGTACCCCCTAAGATTCCCTCATGTACCGCAGTTTGAGAACCACTGATCTAACTTATTTATTAAATTTTAATGAAGAAATGTTCTATTAGAATACTGTATATTAAAATAAAATTGTTATTCATCGATCGAAGGTGGAAGTGTTTTCTTATAACCATTTTGTCGTTGTCGTTATCGTAAGTTTTTAATAAATGCATCTTAAATTACAAAAGTATCTAAATATTCCTTATATGTAAACTATTGTAATTTTTAGCCAGTTTGCATTTTTTTTAAACTCAAAACTCAAAACTGAATTATAAAGCAAATTTCTTACGGACCATCAATATTTACCATTCTTAAGTATTAGTCTATGGATCAGGTTATTTATTGTTTATCCTGAAAGCTTTATCACATTACTTTTATTCATAAATTCTTTATGAATTCCCGCGTTCTAAGGAAAGTGTCCTGCGCATTTTCCCGTCAACGTTTTTTTGCCAAATATATCAACGGTCCTCTTCGGCAGCTGTGCGAGAAATCATTTGCAAGAACCCTTTTGACGATCCCCCTACTTCACCGGCGAGCCCATCCCTCAAGCACAATGTGGTGTTTTCCCCCACTCCCACTCCTACGGGAAGGCCTAAAAAGTATTTTTCAAGCAAACAAGCACGCACGTACTCACACACGCATCCACGCAACGTGAGTACTGCCTTCTTCAACTGTCTGTTTGCATCATTCCGTGGATTTATTATTTCTGCTTGTTTCCATGAACGACGTTTTTTTTCTTTCCTTTCGACAGGAGCGCATTCATCGTGGAGAACTGCCATGCGACGAGCCGTGGGCACCGCTTGCGAACTCAATACAGTTCCCCTTGCCCTCGACTCGTCACCTCCCTTTTCTCCCCCTCTGCGTTTTATACCTTACCCCAACCCCATTCTCTGTAGACCTAGCCGAGTACCTTCCTCCAGCTCCACAGACTTCCCCATTTCCCCCATCTCAGCACCTTCCCTCATGCCACGTTTCTCCGAGAGAGCGTCTGCTAGACTTTCACTCCTCAGAACGAAACCATTTTATCGTTTGCTTCAAGTGACCTCATCTTTTATCGCTCAATTCGTTCTCTCGGGGAAGACTACTGTAGTGGCAGAAACGCTTTCAAATACTTTAGCGATGTTCCAGCAACACAAACACGACCAAGATGACGTCACACAAGTACGATCAAGATGACGTCACAGCGCGGCGAGACTAGTTCAAGGCATGTCCTTATGTCTTGCCTCACACCTCAACTTCGTTGCAAGGACTTTTCGACGCACCTCGACTCTCTCTCTTTCTCTCCGAAGAACCAGTTTCCCGAGAGCTATCACCATGTGAACACCATTTGTGCAGGCCCCATTTAGGCCTGGTGTCATTCACCTAACTTTATATAAAGACTAATCATTACCTGAAGTCCTTCACTATCTCCCTAAACGCGGCTATACTACTCGCTCAGTAGTATAATGGCATTTCGGACGAGGAATTTCGATCAATTTAATAATTTCCCCCTCACCATCCTTCATGCGAAGTCCTTCAGGTGACCCCTCCAGGGGCAGGATTTCAGAACACCCCAACTTCCTCTCCCCAAATGCCATTATACTACTCATCAGCATCATCAGTAACAATCAGTTATAACAAGAAGGGCGACCCAAAGTTAATAAAGGTAATAATAAGGTTAAAAATTTGCTATTAGGTTAATAAAGTTAATATTTTAGTTATGGGTTAATAAAGTTAATAAAATTATTAATAAGGTTAAAAATTTGCTATCGTGAGTTAAAACTTTCGTGATGGATTAATAAAATAAAATTAACGAAAATGTGGAGTGAAACTGCGTAAACAAATAAATGATTTCCGGTTCTCTAACATGATGTTATAATATGCATTCTGAATTCTTATTTACATGGAGTCTATACATTGATTAATGATGATTATACAAGCTGATTATGCATTATGCATTACTCTTTCGTTATTTATCGACGTATTGTTTTTCGGAGCTTTTCTACATTTGGTAGTTAGGCGTGTATTCATACAATATGTAAATACTATGTGAATATTATGTTTTGGCTTTTGTTGGTAGAATCAGTTCATTAGTACCATAAATCACATGTTTAATTAACTATGTATATTAATTTTGTTTATCTTTTTGGCAGAATATATAAATTTCAAACATGCATAAAACTGCGAAATCAGCTTTTCCGAAAATCCAGGCAATTACTACTAGCTATCCTAGTGAATTTGTACATACTCCAACAACATAACTAAATAAGTTCGTTAATAACACAAGCCTGCGAATGAGAACTTTGTAAGAGTTGTTTTCTTACTAATAACCGATTTTATATGCTAATTCAACTACGTTGATTTCGAATAAGGTGTCCATTTTTTTTTCTACCACTTAAGGATTTTCTGCAAACTGGAAGGGAAAAAATAACATAAATAAATGTTATTTATTTCAATTTACATTAGGTACCTATTTCGCTTTGTTATACTAATTACAAATGCAAACAACTTTAAAAAGAAAGAAGACTATTAACGTCAATTACATAGTCATCTTTATTTATCCTGAGTTATCTTGTGAGATCTATGCCTTTTAGTCTCGAATGTACGCGCTGTTCCTTTTCTTTTATGTAATAATTCTGGAGTATCCCATTTCAACATCCAGCAGTAATCAGCCATCATGATGATGTCTCACCTTCCCTAATATCTCTTCTCCATTTCTTTGATGGCTTGGTGAAACCAAGCATTTATAAGCAACTACAGGCTGTAGTTTTTAATCAAAATGTAATGAAAATTACTTTCATATGTAATATGAAATATGACATTTTGTGAAAAATCTGTACGTGATAGCGAGAAATGAATATTATTTTCGGAATCAGCGTGCAAAAATTACTATATAAATGCTAAAATATTTCGGACAACAAAACCATCGCAAGCCTGTGTTATTTAATAAACAAATGAATGTGATGTGTTTTATTCTATTATTAAGCGTTAATATTTATCCACAAATAAGTTGCAAATAAATAATTTTTTAGGTTAACCATTATTATCATCATCATTATTATTATAGTGTAAACATATATATATATATATATTAGGGTGACAATAAAAATCGAAAGTTGGAGTTTTTTATTGGCCATTTGTTCAATGCTGCTACTACATGAGAAAACAATGTACTGTAAATATTAGGTCATTCAGATAATATTTAAGGGTGTCTCAAGTGAGGTAAATAATTCTCCTTATAACAAAAATTAATTATTCATTACCTAGTAAAAATAAGTTAATATTTTTTTAATTAATGTAAATAAACGTTAGTTTTAGTTCATAAGGTTTAAGTGCAGGCGTACTCCAATCGTAATAAGTAAATAATATATTTACTAAATATATTCCAGGGTGTCTTTCATTCAATTGTAGACCACCCATTAATTCTTGCTTTTCCTCAAGCCATACCCCTTTTTCAATGTACCAGGCTGAGACTTCCTATGATCCTCAACAACCTGCAAGAGATGTTGGCGCTGTTCTTCATTCTTCGTAATCTTTGTATTGAAGGCCTGGATCAAGGCAATTCCCCTCTCTGCCATGTCATTGACGACTTTTAGTCCTTCAACTATAGTCAAACCAGTCTTGAAATCTTCGTCGTCCGGCCAGGTCTCTGGTTCCTTGGACAAGAAACCATCATTAATTTTTAGAAGTTCAAAGAGAAGCTTTGATCCTTTCGAGGCAAAGTCCGAGAGCTGCTTTGTTGAAATGGAAGAAACAGCAGGTATTGGGGCTCGCTTTGGAGGATCTTCAGCAGCTTCTTTTTCGAGGATTGATCGAGCGATATTCTTTTTCGTCGTTGCATTGATACCTTTATCAAAGAGTGCGAGACCAATCAAGTACTCGCTGAGGTACCATAAGTGACGACCGAGGACACTAAGGCAGGATGCTGAGATCTTTTCATCGTGGTACTTTGCTAGGTCTTGAAGAAGCTTCAAATCGTTCGCGGGAGCAGATGAAGGACTGCTGGCCGTGAACCACGCGCTGACATATAACTCCAGGGCAAAAAATACAAATCGTTTTAAGCCAGACATTTCACGAGTTGTAAGTCTGAACTGATGGGAAAGCAGCAGGATTTTTAATGAATAAATTACTTTTGCCATCCAACGTGCTCGGTGAAGTGCTCCAGGTCGCCGAAACCTAAAGTTAGGTAAATTACCTCCAAGGATTGTAATCGACAACTCCAAGAATTCATGGTAATCATCCCTCGGCTGATGTTTTGTCAGATATAGATTCCAGCAAGCGATCAGTTCTTCTCGATTCTCATTCAGACTCGATGGAAGGTCTGACAGGGTCTTGTACTTATCTTGGCAAATTGTATTCCACGTCTCTTTGAAATGGGAGAATAGGAGGATATCTGGACCAGATGATGGTCCCATGCATTCCATGTACGCCTTCTCAACGACAAGTTCTAGGATGTGATGGCGACATGCAAGGTATAAGAGTCGGCGGCCGAGTTTCTGCTTCAAAATTACCCATGCCCCAGACAAGTAACCAGTATTTGAAGCTGTAGTGTCGAAGCTCATAGCTGATACCTTTTCTGACACATTCCATTCTTTGAGCGCAGCATGTACCACCGAGGCGATGACCTCACCCGTTCCTGATGTCAGCTCAGGTACACCCAAGAGCACTGGCCCCCCCTGACCCCCCTCTCGACGGCCCTGTATATATACTCGTATATATATTATCATAGGAAATCAAATTCAGTTCCAAATTTATATAATTTAAACATCAAACTATGCCAACAATTAATGAAACTTTTCTAGAACAATTTCCAATAATAATATAATCAATGTATCAAAATAAAAAATATTACCTTAGATATCTTAAAAGAATCGGGAGAGAACTTCTAAGCGTTGTTTTCAGTCAGGCAGTCGTATGCAAAATGAACTTGAAGCACCAAAAGCTGATCATCCAAAGATTGATACACATCATATTATTTAACGATTTATTTATGAAAATTTTAATTTAATGAAATAAATTAATCGATTTGCATAATCTATAGTATGAAATAAAGGAAACAATTCTATTAAATTATATAATACACTTGCATTCTCGAAACATTTTTTTTTTGAAGCGTTGTCGAAACTCGTTCATTCTTGAAATTTCTTCCGCGCGACAGTTTCATTCATGTGACTCGAGGCACCCCAAAATGCTTTCCGAATTCCATGAGATTTCGTCTACGGTGTTTCCTCGTAGGGTGGCAGCATTGGACAAATGGCCGGCAAATTTTTTTGAATTTCAAATTTTATCCCTATAAGAAGTTGTCACCCTAATATATATATATATATATATATATATATATATATATATATATATATATATATATATATATATATATATACAGTATATATATATATATATATATATATATATATACCGTCTGCCAAATAAAAGGGTTCACTCTAAAAACAGCCATGAAATCAACATTTATTAACCAATCATAATGAAACTCATACAGAGCAAAACTATGTAAACAGTATATATGTACACCAATTTCAGATTATTATATTCAAAATTAATGATTTAATGAGGATTGTTTATGTTCAACAAATTTTGTTGGTGAACATCGCTCCAGTTTTGAATTCTGGGAGGCCACAAAGGCGGTAAAACTTTGGTAATAAAATTTTTATTCTCATTTTAATTATAAAATACATCATAAGATTTATAAAATATAGGAAATGTCTCCATTAAAAAAAACATGAAAATAAAAAAAGGATTTTGAATTTCGAAACAGAACTTAAATCCTATGTTTACAAAAGAAATCAAATTAACATTTTACTCTTTTAGAATTCCTATTAAAAAAATTGTTCAATGTGTTTCCCTTCTGTTTCAACAATTTTGTTCAATCTTGGACGAAATTCATTAATGGTTCAATCGATCTGCTCCTGTGGTATCTCTTCCAACTTCTCCACAAGAAGCTGACGCAAGTGATCAACATCTCTCACCCTGCTCCTGTAAACTCTCTGTGCCAAATTTTCTAAGATTCCATAGTCAACAGGGTTCAAGTCAGGACTGTTAGGTGGCCAATTTTGGGGTTCAAGTAATTCTGGGGCATTATTTTTTAAGTATTCCACAGTTGCTATTGCTGTATGGGACGTTGCTCCGTCTTGCTGAAAAAGATAATAACCACCATTGGCCAGATTTTGCATTTCGGGAAGCATGTTTCGCAGCACAGTATTTCGATAGTACTCGGCATTGACTTTTACACCAGGCTCAATAAAATGAATGGATGTTTTTCCTAACTTTGATATGCCAACTGACACCATGACATTAGCTGAGAAATGACTTCTGGTTGCAAAAAGTCTGCATCAGGTATTTCATTCTTACATTGGACGTGCGAGTAAACTCTTCCATTTTGACTGTTCCGAGGTGTCTCCACAGTGAATCTCTTTTTCATCAGTGTAAAAGCCTTTAAAAGTTTGTCACATGTTACTCGCCGTAAGATTTGTTTTGATCTTTGAACTCTTTTCTGCTCATCAGTTTGAGTAATCTTTTGCCCGTGCACTCTTTTGATGCGTCTCACACTAGTTTCTGATAATTGTAACTCTTTTCATATGCGAGCTGGTGTTATATGGATTCCTGGCTGGTTTTCCTGACTTAACCCTTTAAGCTCTGAATTTTTTGTAGGGTTAAGTTATGAATGCGTGTATTTGAAACGTTAGCAATTGGCATCTTCAGTCCTTAAAGGGTTAATATACGTTCTTCAACGTCGTCAATAATGTCTTGTATGCGAACAGTTTTTAGTCGCCCACTTCCCTCTCTTCTTTTGATATCCCCAGTCTCTTCAATTTTCTTTAGAAGCTTTCCCAAACCACCAAGAGTCCATCCTTTGTTGGGGAATTCGGAGAGTAGTTTCTTTCGTCCATATTCCTTTTTCTGGTCTATAATGCTTAATTATAATCTTAGCTTCCTCTGAAAATGGCATATTCACTATATTTTATAACCCTGCAAAAAAAAAATCGTATATTGGAATTTATAAAAGTGAAAATGGAAATAAAGGATTCTTGATTACTTTGTCGAACATCAGTTGTAGTATTATTAGAGAAATATTTAATAAATCGTTATTTTTGATAGCTTCGAACTGAAATTTGGTTTACAAGTAGATGTTGTATGTATCTTTTACATGTATAAGTTTCATACTGATCGTTTAAAAAATGTTGATTCCATGGATGTTTTTAGAGTGAACTCTTTTCCTTTTTGGCAGACGTATATATATATATATATATATATATACAGGGCGTCCCAAAAAAATGTATACACACTTTAAATACTTATAAAGGCAGTGTTTATTAAAATACATTTCATTTTCAAAATGTAATAGAATCTACAGACATTATTTAATTGTTTTGTCAATGCCTGTTTTCAAACTGACGTCCGTTCTGGTCCAGGCACTGCTGATAACGCGAAGCAATGGAATCGCAAACATCACGAAACATTTCGTTTGGTATTTGTGTGCATTCTCGTTCAATGGCTGCTCTCAATTCAGCGACTGTTGCAGGTTTTATAGCGTAGACTTTGTCTTTTAAGTATCCCCATAAAAAAAAGTCTAGTGGTGTGAGGTCTGGTGAACGCGGAGGGTATTCTACGAAACCCCTTCGTCCAATCCACATCCACATCGTGCCAAGTACCACTCGCAATACTCCACTCTTCGGTCCGGATCATCTTCATTAATAGCATGGACTAATCTTGGAATGTAACTTTTCCATTGACAGCGCTTCAAAATGCGTTGGACAGACGATTCTGAAATTCCTACCTCACGACTCGCTTGCCGCACAGATTTTCTTGGACTTTGGTGATACGTTTCCAGTACTCTTTCTTGCTTTGTGGGGCTTGTCGATGTCCGTGGTCTTCCGGAACGCTTCTTGTGGACATTCTGAACAGTTCCATCGGCTTCAAACTTATCTCTAATTCGAGTGATGGTAAGTCGCGTTGGTGGATCTGTTTGAAACTCCCTCCTAAACTGTCTTTGCACTTCAACTGCGTTTTCACACTTCCAGTAGCATTTTAGACTGAATTTCCTTTGTTCAAAGCTTAGTCTGACTGCCATTATTAATTCTAATGGGTTTAACTTGGAAAGAAAGAAACATCAATTGAGCTATCAGCTGTTAAAGTGTGTATACATTTTTTTGGGACGCCCTGTATATATATATATACTACCCTAGGTAGCCTAGTGGTTAAGACGCTGGACTGCTGGTGGGGCGTGGTTCGGATTCCACGATAAACTGTAGGTCTAAAGTGGAGTGACAAGCTTAACCTTCGTCAGAATGAACAATTCAGGCGGGAGCTAAACCAAAGGTGTACGGTTAACCAATTTGATGTTACCGGTTTATAGCGTAAAGTTGGCACTAGAATGATGATAATGGTTAATTGATTGATAATGATTGGTTGTTAATGATAAGACTGGAGTTACCAATCTATATTCACTCCAGGGTCACCAATTTACCGATTTGATGTGGCTAAGAAAGTAGGCTTACTATAATTAATTAATAAAATGATATGAAATTAGGGTCACCAATTTGGTACTACTGCCCAAATAAACAATAAACTTGTTGTTTTGTGTTTAATTAGGAAAATATATCAATTATTTCTTCACAGCGATTAACAGTTCAATAAAAGAATTTACAATGATTAACAATGATATAACGGCATTTATTTTATGCTAAAGATGACTGAGTATTAGCAAGAAGAAATGGTTATACAGTCTAATTGTTAAGTAAGTACAGTGATGATAAACACTAATTTAGGTAGGCTAATGATATACCGAGTGAACACGGAAATAAATAACGAAGCCTATTGAACAGAAATAAGGGAAATAATGCCCGTACGGTTGGTACAGTAAGTAGATGAGGCCATCAAGAATGAATGAAATGCATAAAAGAGCACATAAACAATAAAATGCACGATAAGTATATTATATGAATGATCACAATAACAGGGTGATACAAAATTACGATATTGGTACGACACTTGAATAGGCATACTGCGGTCTTAATGAGAGTGTTAGTTTTCGTTTGCTTGCGTACACTTGGATATAGCCTAAACGCGACGCACGATTACACTGTGTAGGCTTCGTGTGAATTGCTTAAGACGAAGGCAACGGAAGCTTACCGCAATGATGAATACTCTGGCGATTGAAGAGCTGCTTGAAAGTTGACCGTATGCGCTCCTCCTTGTTGACCTTGGAGAACGTAGACCTAGGTGAGGTTTGACCGTATTGCGTTTCGCTGAAGGTGAACTTGGAGACTGTAGAGGGCCTGTTGGAATAATTGTTGAACGGGCGCCGATCGAGTCGTGGTGAAGGATGAGCGAGCAGCGAAATGGGTTTGTGGCTTGTAGCTTTATCGGAGGTTTACGGACCTGGGCCTCGAACGATGTTTCTGTAGTCAGGGTGGCCTTGCCGGTAGCGACTTGTGGTAAGAAGCCAACGGAACGCCTAGAGTAGTGATGTTCTTCCTTGCAAGATGGAACTGTAGAGACGCCTCAAGTGTTACTTCGTTTCTTGAATGGTTGTAATGTGACTTGAAGGACTGAGGCCGGCTGGGGTCGAAGCGACGCTACATGAGGTGAGATTCAGGAGGAGAAGTAAAGAGCGGAGTGAGGTTGTAGAGAGCTTTACTTGATGATGGACTTCGTGTAGACTCGATCGGAGCCTTGAAGGAACAGCGGGCTGCTCTCTGGCGAAGGCCGGAAAGCGGATGGCGTAACGAGTGGTGCTACTGACGAAGGTGCTGAGAGTGAGACGTGACGACCAAGACGAGAAAATGGCAAGTGAGGAGGGAGGATAATTTGAGGAAGAAGTTGCATTTTATAGGTCTTGTTGACGTCCTCTGGTGGTCGCTTCGGGAAATACCACAGAATCTCTGTTTCCTGTGTGGGTCTGTTTCATGCCCACGTGTGTAGCCTTTGTTTTGATTCTATGATGTTTGATATGTGGGATAAATTTCACAATTAAATACATGAAATAAATAAATGTTTGTACCCTGCAATAGGGTGTGTCAATTTTAGTAAAGTCAACAATTCAAAAACTACTAATGCTCAAATGATGTCATATTATCTAGCAAAATTAGAAATATCTTTAGTGTTGTTTAAAAAAGCCATTTACCTACTTATATTTGACCATAAAGGTTTGAAATATAACCTAAATATGACTGTAGCATCGTATATCAATGTGCCATTGATATGTGTGGTCAACTTTGGTTATTTTTGGTGTGCAGTATGGTTTCTAAGTTTCACATAGTCACAAATGCTGGAGTTTTGATTGTGAATGCATGTGTTTTCCCTCCTTTTTGACAGTTTTGATTCCTTCGTAATGTAAATATTGTGTAATTCAAATTATTCGAAATGTTATGTGTGACCCAAACTTTCTGTATATTTTGATATGATAGATATATGAAAGTGTATTACTTTCAATAAGTAAGTCTTGTACCTATAACAACACAACCTTTTATCTGAGCTTATAGGAAGATATTAAGAATTTCAATTAACTTAATTTTGTAATCATAATCAGTAGGCCTATCCAAATTTCAATGACATTTCTTTTGTTCACAGGTCCACAGGATGAGTCAGAAAGAACTCAGAACCCGAAGCAAATCAAGTTGTCACCTAATTCATTTGGTGGGGACTGGGAAGGAACTTCCCACTGCTGAGCTGCCCACAGCCAGAGATCTGCTGAGGTATGGTTTGTTGAGGAGAGAGATGAGTGAAGAAGACAGGAGGATTTACCCAGTTAATGACCTGATTAACAACGGCATTGTTCCAGGGCTACTGGCTCAGTAGAGAAAGGCCAACGATCTATTCACAGGACCTGTAATCAACAGAGTTCAGGATCAGGGCTAAAGTGAAGGCACTGTGGGATGAGGCAGTGAAGGTGTCCATTGGCAATGTGAAGCTAGAGGTCAAAGATAGGTTCATGATGAAACTGGACAAGTTGGTGGACATCCTGACCTGTCACTGTGTGGTCAGGAGCTGCAGTGAGCTTGGGTGCAACCCTGTCTGCAACAATTAGGTTCACATTGACTGCAGCTGCAGGAGCGAGCAGAAGATACCAGTGCAGGAGCTTGCCTTCATTAAAGGTCAGAAAGAAAATGTGGGCAGTGTGGGGGCACACCAGATGGGTCTAGCTGATCACCCTGAGACCAGGAGACAGGAAGCAGTGCTGCAGAGACAGGAGCAGAGAAGGAAGGCCGAGGAGAAGAAGAGGAGGAAGGCAGAGGAGTTGAGGGAGGAGTCACTGTTGGAGATGGAGTTGGAGGAGACCGGAGATATACTGGAGGAGGGAGGGAGGAAAGAGGAGGACGAAGACTTCATACCAGAGACTGCGACAACTTCTTCCTTGCCTGTGGCTAAGAAGAAGAAATACAACACTGAATATATCACCAACGTAGCTCTGGCTAGCTTGAGACATCACAATGGGCTGAGAGAGACTGCAGAGATTGCCACTGCTGCTTGGATTGATGCTGGTCTTATCACAGAGTTTGATACAGCACTGGTGATTGACCACAACAAGGTGAGGAGGGCTCAGGAGAGACTGACCAAGGAGCTGGTCAAGAAGTTTGACGAAGAGATTAGGGAAAATGGCATCACCTGTATCTTCTTTGATGGGAAAAGAGATGACACCAAAGTGATGATGGAAGCTGAGGGCAGTGACAGGCAGTTTCCTGGCCTCATTAAGGAAGAACACTACACAGTATGCAATGAACCAGCTGGGAAATATATGTGGCATTTTGTACCAGAGGAGCAGAGGAGAGAAGTCATGCTGAGGTCATTGCTGATCATCTGGTGAACTGGCTAAGAGAGAGAGGAGCAGACCAGACCCTTTTGGCCATACCCTTTTGGCCATAGGAGGTGACAGTACTAATGTGAATACTGGCTGGGAGGAAGGAGTAATGCATTATGTGGAGGCCAAGCTTAGCAGCAAGTTGGTGTGGATTGTCTGTGACTTGCACACTGGGGAGCTGAGTCTCAGACACCTGGTGACTGCACTGGGTGGCAAGACATTGAGCAACAACAAGTGGTCTGGGCCCCTAGGGAAGATGTCAGACACTGCCACTGAGCTGGAGATCAACCCAAACTTCACGAGGATCACTGTTGGTCCTCCTCTACCCCATCTCAGTCAGAAGGTAGTCAAGGACCTCAGCACAGACCAATCATATGGCTACAGAATCATCACTGCCATCAGATCGGGAGAGGTACCTCAGAGTCTAGCTCTCCTGGAGATTGGGCCAGTCTGTCACAGTAGGTGGGTCACCACGGCTCTAAGGTTCTGCAGATTGTGGATTTCCAAACATGGGCTGAAGGGTACGAACCTGAAGAATTTGAGGATAATTGTGGAATTCATAGTGGGAGTCTACATGCCAAACTAGTTCAACATCAAGTTAAATCACAGCTGGGTGGAGGGTCCCAGGCATGTACTGTACCAGCTGGAGCTGCTCAGAAGTCAGAAGAAGGAGGTGATAGGAATAGTGATGCCTACAGTGAAGAGATCAGCCTGGTATGCACACTATGAGGCTGTGCTCCAGGCCATGCTGTGCAGTGAGGTGGAGGAGGAGAGGAGGGAGGCAGTGAAGAGGATACTGGAAATCAGAAGTGAAGGAGATGAGGACACAGAGGTAGGAGACTGCAGTGTCAGGCCCAGGAAGACTCCTGATATCAACCCAGATGCCACTAAACTCTCGGAGCTTATTGACTGGAACTCCGGCGTGACTGAGCCTCCTCTGACCTGCTCCCTCACCACTGCTGCAATCAAGGAGTTTCTGGATAGACCAGTGGAAGTTCCTGCATGGCCCTCACACACACACAGTCAGTAGAGAGGTGTGTAAGGATGATAACTGAAGCAGCACAACATGTTTACTCACAAAAGAGGAGGGGGTGCGTACATCAGTGGCCAGGTGGCCAGTAGGAAGCTCATGTCCAGGAACAAGAGCAAGGCAGACATGGCATCCTTGGCAAAGTTCAAGAAACCTATCTATATTTCTAAGTTTTAATATTGAAATACAATCAAAATGTCTTTAATTGTATGTATGTAAAATGTACTTATATATGGCATCCTTGGCAAAGTTCAAGAAACCTATCTATATTTCTAATTTTTAATATTGAAATACAATCAAAATGTCTTTAATTGTATGTAATGTGTGTAAAATGTAGTTATATACAATAAAAAAAATACTTGCAAAAATTGCTGATTTTTCGTAAACTTCAACTTCAAATATAAATAGCTAGGAGTGGTCAAATCTGGATTTTAAAGCCATATTTCGATTAGCACATAAAAATGCATCACTCGGTCACTAGGTAGTAGTCTTTGAAAATCTAAAGATTTCACTTTGCTCCCTAAAATTGACACACCCTAACCCTGCAAGGAAAAATAAAACGTAGTTTCACTGCACTTCGCGCATTCAACAGTACAACTCGTCAGGGAATAACTCTCTGACGAGGTGTACTGTTGCATATACTAAAGACTTTCAATTTTCCATGTGGGTGTACATCACACACACACACACACACACACACACACATATATATATATATATATATATATATAATATATATATTATATATATATATATATATATGTATTAGGGTTATGTCTGGGAAGAGAAATTTTCTGTGGTGGGCGGTAGTGGGAGGAAATTGGTTAACATTTGGGAATGTCCGTGGTGGAGAATGTAGGTGTTGGGTAATAGATTACAATGGTGTGGGTGGAGGGGGCAAGAGGGAAAAATTTTTGGTTATATATATATATATATATATATATATATATATATATATATATAAGATACACACAGCCCGTGCATGGAACAAGGAACTCTTCTACGATAATTAAATCCACTATAGTCCGAATAAGTAATGGTAAATGACAAATACTATAGTTTTTCTTTTTCATGATGCTAGCCCGACGTGGGCAACGGGTCACTCGCAGAGGTCTCAAAAATATAGCTTCCCTCACCAGCTATCTGCAAAGCAGATAGGATCCAGCTTTGGGACAGGATCTAGGGTATAAAGCTGCCTAGTCCAGCTATATTTTTGGGACCTCTTGGCGAGTGACCCGTTGCCCACGTCGAGCTAGCATCATGAAAAAGAAAAACTATAGTATTTGTCATTTACCATTACTTATTCAGACTATAGTGGATTTAATTATCCTAGAAGAGTTCCTTGTTCCATTCTTGGGAATATACAGATGAGGTCATAAAAAACCTCAGGGAACCATTCTGAGTTCATTCCCATATATATATATATATATATATATATATATATATATATATATATATATATATATATATATATATATACAGGGTGTTTCAGGAGGAAAGGCCAATACTTAGGGAGGTGATAGTATCGGTCATTGTGAGAAAAAAAGTTCGTATGAACATGTGTCTAATTCTGAATGGTTACGGAGATAGAGCTGTTTGAATCTGATGCGCGCGCAGCTCTTCCTCCCCTTTCCCTCCCCTATAACCTTGAACCATGTAAGCTGTAATGTAAGCATGTAACATAAGCCAATCGACAGCTGACTGTTGTGAGTGACATTGTTTGGTGTTTGAAGCAGTGTTAAGAATGCCACACACCTTCACACATGCCGAATATGCAGATATGGTGTATGTCTACGGTTTTTGCGATGGAAGTGCAACAGCTGCTGTTGCAGAATGCCGTCGACGGTAAACTGTAACAAATTTGTCATTTCTTTATCTGATACCATTCAAAATGCCAATGTTTAAACATTAAATGTTAGAAACAGTACGGTAATTGGTTTCTCTTTCTTGATTACCATTAACAATGCTTTTGTATTTGTAGATTCAAACAGTTCTATCTCCGTAACCATTCAGAATTAGACACATGTTCATATGAACTTTTTTTCTCACAATGACCGATACTATCACCTCTCGAAGTATTGACCTTTCCTCCTGAAACACCCTATATATATATATATATATATATATATATATATATATAGGGTGGGGCGAAACGCAATTCTTTGTGGAATATTTATTTGCTTCACCTATAATTTGCTGTATTGGGTTCTATAGATGACATAAAGTGATATAAAAGAAAAATCAATTTTGTCCTACTAGTGCATTTTTGAGAAAAACAAAATGGCCGCTAGTCAAACATATAAATGCTTCTAACTTGAAAAATATGCATCCAATTAAAAGACACTATAGAATAAAAATTATTCAAAATAAAAAATACATTAGAAAGTGCCCTTTTATAAATTATTTTCTCAATTTTAAATTTTATCAAAATTTACCTCGGTAAATAAATGAAAAATTCTTTGATGACCGAAGTATATTACTTTGATAATAGTTAATAACCTTATGTAATTTTGAATATTCAAACTATAATCTACAACAACACTAATCAACGAGAGAAATTATTGACATTTTATTTCCACAATTGCAGAAACATATAATGAATACACTTCCAAAAAGATCCCTTTTCAAAAATCGTGAAGTGTTTGCTTTTATGAAGTTTTGGTGAATTATTTGTCTCTAATTAAAAGCTAATTGTCAAAAAGTTAAGTCATTTCTTTCTTGGTTTCAATACATGGCAGCAATGAACGATACCTAATTATTGCTCTTATAAATCCATCACGGGATTCTTGGGAATATACAGATGAGGTCGCATCGGTAACAAGTTTTATTGCCCTCTCGACACTTTGTGAATGAAGTGGATAATTGGGTAGGCACAGTTTTTTAACCCTAAGTGCATTGAGTTCAATATTTGTGAGCGCCATAGTGAGGGGAGGTTCAGTCAGCATTTCTTTTGACCAGGAAATAATATCATCCCATGCGTTTGTGTTGAAATTTATCTCAGGAACCTTAAAGTCTCTCATTTTGGACACATTTTCCGTCTTTGTTCTAATGTTCATGATGAAATCAACCGCTCTTTTTCGTTTTTGTTCTGATGTATCTGATAACATTGCTATCAGAACATTTTCGCAATGAGCAAAATATGCGTTTCTAGCAATGTAAGGCTAATCGCCAACGAAAAACGTTCTTCAAAAAAGGAGTAAGAAATTACAGAAGTCAAACGTATTCGATTGTAAACGCATCTCATTTGGAAACGGTTTCACATTGGCGGGTCGGGAGAGTCGAAAGCGTTCGACTGTGCCCTACGGAATTTGAGAAGACTAAAAGAAAACGAAAACAAACGTTCTTACAAGACGGAATAAGATGGAGAGTAGGGTGCATTAAACGCCCCATGATTTTCAAAAAGTTGTTGGATTTTAATGTCTATTCCCTCAAATGTTAAACTTGTTGGTAGAAGTATGTATGCAAAACATAAATCAAATCGGAGGTGGTCCTGGGTGGCCACCGGCCACTTTTATATATTTAGTAGTGATGCACCGAATATTCGGCAAATATTCGGTATTACTTATAATACTAATATACAAATATTCGGTATTACTATACTTACATTGATTGAAAGTTGAAAATGTATAAAACACAACGCCAATGTCACTACTCCAACTTTGCTCGTTTCCGCAAATTTGGCCTCGCTTTGCGGTCACATTCAACCACTTGAAGAAGATTTTGGAAGTGGTCTTCTCCTCTTGCAGCTGAGACAAAATCAGTTGTGAGCTTTACTGCTCTCTCCGCAGGGTCATTCACAACATTTAACCCATCCACAATGGACTTGGCTGCCTTGAAGTGGTCATTGTTCTGCCAATTGTCAACATCCTCTGTTAGGAAGGTCATATCCAGGTGAAGAAGGTTCACTGTAAACCACGAGTCCTCGTTCACAAGATCAGCCAGGGTTGTCGCTTCTGTAATTTTTGGAAATGACGGTTTGCCATATCCAGAACCGTAGCGGTGTTTTGGAGTGCTTGGCATTTCATCTGGTTGTATGGCCAGTAACACATCTGCAAGGGCACGACGCTCCTTTTGAGGTACTGCATTGCTGAACAGTGCCAAAACAACCAGTTCTGGGGTTAAATACCACAAATGTCTATCAAAGGCTTTCACAGCGCTGACTGAAATGATTGAGTTGACAGCTTTATAGTTGAGCAGAGTCTTGTATAAGCACAAATCAAACCATGGGGCATTTGAAGCAGACTGACATATGAGCCACCAATCACAATAAATATAAACAACAAAAACAACAAACTCCTTCAGTTTTTCCTGTTGATGTTGTGTTGTTACAGTTCCTCGAGGTAGTACAGAAATTTGCTCTTCAAGTAGGCATATTTTGATGGAATAAAGAATCTTTGACATCCACCTTGCTTTATGCATGGCCCCAGGTCTGTGGAGTGTTCCTTGTTTTGTGACATCATCATCGAGGACTACCTGGCAGAATTGTGCCATTTCCTTGTAGTCTTCCCTACAGTATGAAGCGCTTGTGCGGATTGTGCTTAAAACCTTGTTTTTGCAGGATAAAAGCAGTTGTTGTGCATCGTCATTGTACATTGAAATGTCAATTTTGGTTAAACTTTCATCCTTTGCATGCGATATGCGTTCCCAATTCTTCTGGAATCTTTGGAACAAAGATGCTTCTGGAGACTTTGATGTCTCAATTTTGAGAGCGTCAAACACATGATCCAGGATTACCTCTCCAACATGATGGCGACATGCACACCACAGAAGAGCACGGTCCAGTTTTGATTGAATGGTAACACAGGCAGCTGTAACGTGTCCAGTGTTTGATGCTGTTGTGTCAAAACATAAGTTGACAACTGACTATTTGCACTTCCATGAATGTAGAAATGTGTAAGTGTGCTCGGCAATGATGTCACCTGATGACATATCACTTCCACGAGGATATCTAGCCACTCCCAGTAGCTTTACATCAGTGGCATTCCCAACCAACACTGGCAATCTTTCTTCCTTGCCATTCTTGTTTGTGAGCGTATGCATCTGCTTGCCATCCCAGTGAAGTGTTGCAGCTGTTGGGGCGATCCAATTTTCTCGAATATCTTTGGCGATAGCACTTGTTATTGATCGTCGAGCCTTATCAGCAGTTGAATACGACTTGGCCACACGACGTGGATCACCTCCTGCCTCTTGAATTACAGCTTCGGTGAGCACAGCCTGTTGAACAGGAGTTATGTTTAGTCGAGTAGCAACAGACACGACTGAAGGCCTTTTCAGAATATCATGAGGAATAAAGGCAGACGTACCTGCATATGTTGATCTGTGGTGACTACGCTTCCTTTGAAGCTCTGGAATCGCCTCTTCTTCAGTTTCTTCCAAGCTATCTGCAGAGGCACTATCATCAGAGCATACATAACTTTTCATCTCTTGTACACTGGATGATTCATGACGTTCTCGTCTTGAAGCTTCCGCTAAGATGCGTTTTTCTTTTCTACGATCTTTATCAGCTTTCTTCTTGTCAACACTTAATGAGGCTACTCTGTCAGATTTCATTGACTCTAAAAATGCTCTATCTTCCTCATTCTTAATGTTTGTCATTGCATCTTTTGTCCATACACCAAAGGTCTTATCAAGACGTTCATTCATGGATTGCAACTTAGCCAAAGTGTTTGGAGATTCTCTGCGAGAAACAGGTATTTGACGCAATTTGTTATTGTCATTAAGAAGGTCAAGTATTAGTTTGCAGCATTGATGGTCTGAAAGCATAGGAATATTTGCTTTAGTGTAGAATGTTTTCAGCTGGATAAGGACTATGCTGGCAGATTTCCATTTGAGTGGCTGTGTTTGTTTGCCTTCACATATTTCTTTCTGGATGTGCCACATCACGCATCGAAGAACCTGCCGGCAAGTTGGGAGGCGGACTCCTGTCAATGTACCATCTCCTTCTGTAAGAGCATTGCCAAGACCAAAAATGGCACTTGCTAATCTGGTCTTCTTAGCTTCCATTGTTACAGCTTCCATTGTTTCTGAAAGACAATAAAGGATATTATTAGACTATAAGTGAAGTTTCGTTTATGGTACATGTTTTATGTAAATCACCCCTTTAGGGTGCATCAAACGCCCTTAGGTTCTTGGATTTTAATGTCTATTCTCTCAAATGTTATGTAAATCACCCTTAGCAACTCTATATTAAAAGAAACAATGTAAGTAGTCAACTGGTTGGTAAATAAAAAAAATAGATATTTTTACATAGCGCGGCCCCCGAAAATTGCCGCGAAAATATAAAAGTGACCGGTGGCCACCCAGGACCACCTCCGATTTAATTAAGTTTTGGCATACACACTTCTAGTAACAAGTGTAACATTTGAGAGAATAGACATTAAAATCCAAGAACCTAAGGGCGTTTGATGCACCCTAATGGAGAGGAAATCGCGAAAAACTCGGTAACTGGAATAAAGTTGCTTTTGGCAAGTAAGGTTAACATTAGTATCAATAAATAAATAAATGTGTGAATTAAAAGTGTATCCCAGTTTAACGCATTGGTTTGGGAAAAAAAAATCTTTTTTTTTATTATTCTTCTTTTTGCTGTAAGAAGATTTGTATTTTTTGCATGCAGTGTTTTGCGGGCAGTGCATACGTGCATGCAGTGTTTTTAAGGGGAGAGAATACGGTAAATTGGTAACCCCGTACGTGGACGAATGGTTTGACGCATTCGAGGGATATTATGTTTATTATTCGATTGGTCACAATTTCCTGGAGCCATCTGCCACTTTGATTTTGGAAGTGGAACTTCCATCACTAAGGTCACTCGCGTAGCTCCAAAACGACCGAATACACGAAACGAAGAACAGTAATCATAACATCGGTTTACTTCATTTACAAATTGTTTCCTTAACCGTACTTCCAGTTCCAGAGCTACCACCACATGTACTCTACATAAACGTTAGGCGATACCCGTGCATTCATGCCCTACGCACTAATTTGTTGAAATACGCTCGAGACGTGGAATGATTGATGTCGGAGGTAATTAGCCACCAACGCGTACATCCAAAAACTTGAGCAATGTCCACACACGTAAACCTTTCACTGCAACAACCCTTGAAATTTTATACCTTCCAAGCTACAGTATAGAGTTTAGTCAATTCCAAAGTCCTAAAAGTTCTCAAACGACCCATATCCGTTCAAAACTGCAGAAATCGCAGAAATTTCAATTAGGTACGTTTCCCATAGTTCATTGAAATTCATTTCTCTCAATTTTTGTTCCCATAAAGTTTGATAAAAATCGGGCTTGATTTAAAAGTGTATGCACACGGTGAACTTAGACCAGTGTAAACAGTGGACCAAAACAAATCAGACTCCAAGTGTTCAAGGACACACCATGCGACCTACCATTTCTATGGTTGATCCGTATCCATGTTTATGCCATTAGAAGTTCGCTGTGAGAAGCGAATGTCCCTTAATTTCATTCCCTTAAAGTACAAACAAGCCAATCGACGGTTTAGATCGTTTACCATTTCCATCGGAATATTACCCATATCTCCATTTTCCATTTGTTACAGAATTTATATAATTAATTATTGTTGTCTTGCATCTAATCCTCATCCCTAAATTTTACTAGATTATGCATGCACATTGAATGTGACATGATTTCAACACTTGTTTGTACTTTTTTATTCATTTACTTAATTCTTCCCCAAATGTACCCAATTCTCTAATATTTACTGCCACGCTTCTCAAACTAGGGGTCGTGACCCCTCAGGGGGTCGCGTAAATATTATTGGGGGTCGCAGAAACATTTGAAAATATTATTTTTTTCATAAATATACAGTGTTAGTACCTATTGCTTTTATGACATTGAGTGAAGGGTCGCGAAAAAATTTGTCTGATCCAAAGGGGTCGCAAGTGAAAAAAGTTTGAGAAGCCCTGATTTACTGTATACTCGTATAAGTATATATATAGTTAATTAATAGTTTGGGCCTTTTTCGAAATTTGGACTGTTTCCGATTTTTTTGAAAATAAGATATTTAATGTAGATTTTTGCGATGATTTAAAAAAAGTAAGTCTTTTTATGGAGAAATGAGCGGTTCAAAAATTATGTTTGTTATTGTAATTTTGTATTAGGTCAAAAACTATAACAATACAACTGAAAACTATTACAAGAGTTATTGTATTCTTTAGTAATATTGGCTTATGTCACTAAGTATTTGTGTGAATAGATTTCGACCGTTATTTCTCTGTCCTGTTAAGTTAATTGAATGCCTGGTTAGGTCAACTAAATACCTGGTTAGGTCAAGTGATTGCCTGGTTAGGTCAACTGTACGCCCTTGATGATTGGTTAGGTTAAGTCGTGATATTTTCGTTAGTTTTAACGCAAATATCACAACTTAAACTAACCAATCGTCAAGGGCATACAGTTGACCTAACTCGGCATTCACTTAACCTAACCGGGCATTATATCCCATACAAAATTACAATAACAAACATAATTTTTGAACCGCTCATGTCTCCAAAAACGACTTACATATTTTAAATCAGCGTAAATACAATAACAAACATAACTTTTGAACCGCTCATTTCTCAAAAAAAGACTTGCATTTTTTAAATTAATGTAAAAATCGACATTAAATATCTTATTTCCAATAGTTTCACTCACTCTTGTACTATGGCTGTAAACTGTCTCTCTAATTCGTTTCCCCTAATTTCTCCCAATAATGACTTATACTGTACGTACGAATTGAATAACTATGGCGTATTAATTATGAATTAACGTATTGAATAATTTGATAAACTATGACGTCATAAAGTAACTTAATTCCCTTCACGTTTTCCATACCTTGAATGCTGAATCACGTGTTTAGTATGTGGATAAAATTATCTTTCGTATTCAGTGTATGGTAAATTCTTTAACATAATAATAAAAACTTTACACTCTATACGTCATTATTTATATGTTGTTCATTTATACATCCATGTCCTTTCTTGACCGCTATCCTTTATTAATTTTATTACTTATTCATTCATCTACCTATTGTCTACTTATGCCCTATCAACCTATCAGTCCATGTTTACTCGTGTCCGACTATATTATGCACACAACCTATTGTGTTACGTACTGATATGTGTACACTAGTCACTCGTACATGTCCGCTGGTGATCATGATTAAGTACGTAGTTACCTTACATGTAAATACGTCCACATGTATTTTTTTAACTTTTTCTTTTAATTATTTCACCTCTCGCAAGATATTCGTTCATGCTGATACGAATGTTCGAATTCCGATGACGTCGCCAAAAGCGAGACTCTGAATCCGAACTCTTCTCTCTTGCTCCTGCTTCAAATTTATAACATTAAGATGTTATTATAATATACTGTATTGTTTCCCTGCCAGGCCACTGGTTCGTTATCTACTTACGTCACATAGTTACCCACGTTTTCATTACTTCTACTTACTATTTCTACCTAACTGTCATTCAAATTCTATATTACTTATGTGTTACCTTATCATAAATGTCCGTGTACTTCGACTGGAAAGTACACCGTAATTTTCCTCCGCTTTCCTCATCGCTGGCTATTTAGGCTTTCAAACTATGATAACCAACCATTTTTCTAATAATATTTGCCTCAATAATTTGAAGGTGTTATTTTGATACACGACAATGCGCGCCCTCATACCGCTGCACAGACTAGAAAATGCCTTCAAGAACTTAAATTTGAAGTTCTCGACCATCCACCCTACAGTCCAGACCTGGCACCTTCGGATTTTTACCTGTTTGGACCACTAAAAGACGCTTTGAGAGGTCAGCGATTCCAAGGCGATGATGACCTGAAGGAGGCGGTGCATGACTCGCTACGCACACAGCCAAAAACATTCTTTTCGTGATGGCATTAGGAAGCTTGTAGATCGCTGGACTAAGTGTATTGAGAAACAGGGAGACTATGTTGAGAAGTGATGTGTTTATAATCTATCAGATGTGAAAATAAAATTGTGAAAATAAAAAGTGCGAATACTTATTGAATTACCCTCGTATAAACAGATGCATGTAAAACCCCAATAGCAAAATAAATACGAGCATAACCACCACACGAAAAGAATACACGACCACAGCACCACAACCAGCACCACATCTACCAATCGTCTAGGTATAGCTTACCATCACCTAACCAAACCCACCCTACTCACGGCTTTTACTTACCAGCTCCTGATAGACCGACAAGGTTTCTAAATACAACCCAATTAATAGACAAAGCTATTAAGCATAAACAAATACGCTTATGGGACCTGGGGGTAGACCGACAAGGTCTCAAAAAAAGGACAACGCTAATAGTTTTTCTGTTAAGCGTCTCATGGTGGAACACCACGAGGCCAATTTGCCGTTGGATGGGCAATCTTTCAAACAAAAATTCGAATATGATAAACTAAGTTTAATACAAAAAAAATTACCTTAAGACACCAATTTATCCTTAAACTATAACATAAAAAGCATTAATATGATTTTTAAAACAAAATAGAAATTAAATTAGGGGTAACTATTTCAGTTCTCGTCGTTCACAAATTTATTGTTTCAATACATACTGTATTTCTCTTTAAGACACCAATATATCTTTAAACCTTATTGCAAAAAATATTAATATAACTTTATATTAAAAGTAGATTGTATTTCGGAGTAACTTTCATTTCTCGTCTTTCGCCCATTTATTGTGTTTCAATACAAATTTGTCTTTAAGACACCAATATATCTTTAAACCTTATTACAAAAAAATATTAATATAATTTTATAATGAAAATAGGTTCTATTTCGGGGTAACTCATTCATTTTCCCTCTTTTACGCAACTATTTTGTTTCAATACAAATTTATCTTTAAAACAATTATATCCTTAAACTATAACATAAAAACGTTAATATAATTTTTAAAACAAAATAAATTCTATCTGCTGAATGAATAAGTTATATTTGGTAAAGACACACCCTCAGAATTCGCGGCTCGTCCAATTACAACCCAATGGGTGGGGCATGAGGGCGAATCCAGGATCTCTTTTGGCGGAAAGTCTCGCTCTCACACAGAAAACTCGCGAATTGAATATTAGGGGTTCTGAGGGTGGGGCCAATCGGGGTCACGTATATAAAAGAGAACATTTTCAGCTGGATCCCACAACAGCGATTTTTAATAACGAGTAACTACACATTCTCTCATTATGGACACTTCCAGTCAGACACATCAGCTTTACAGCTCCCCTCAAGTCTTTGAAGACGGGGACCTCTCTGCAGGGGCTATGCTCCATCTTTTCGCAGCGGCCGATGGAGGAAACCTTCATTCCACACAAAACGTTGCAGAAGTTTGTGACAGCGGAGAAGAAGCAGCGGAAACATCCACATTTGAAATGTGAGTAGAAATAATTACGGAATAAATTAAAAACTAGCTTGTGATTTAAACGTCTTTCTCGGGCTATATACATCGCATCATTCAGTGCTTAACCCTTGCAAGTGTTAACTAGTTTTATAAAAATCCATAATAAACGCATTTTGAAGTGAAAGGATATTCGACCAGGTTCGAGATCCGGTGTTGATGCGTAGTACACCCAGCTAATCTTCCTTTTGAGTCTAGTTAGACTAGTTGCTTGGTGTTTATTATTTGATCCGGTGCCCTATAGTATGCATAGCTACGATAAATGTACTTCCGGCGCTGTAAATTAATCTACTTGTAACTCTCCTCCTATATATGAGGGGTCGCGCGTCTTAAGGTACCTAAGCGCCACCACAGGCGAAAAAGTGTTTTTGATGCATATCACTATTTTCACCCTTCCTCTATCGCGTGGTTTGGGTTATAATGACCTTACGACACTAGATGTATGGTTGAAAACCTTATGAAGCGAACTATTTTTTTCACCTCTATCGCCAGCTGGGCTCTACCACCCAGATGTGATGCGTGGCTTAAGGCCCCAATATTCCCTTCAACTGGTGGGAGGTGATGGAGGTGGGAGTGGGACGCTCGGTCTCTGGGTGGCGGGAACAGCAGGAGGAGCGCGAGCCAATGAAAACATGGCAGCCATGCCGCTCTGCTTTCTGATTGGCCACCCGCTCCACGCGCCGAGAGGAACACGACACAAACATCCTGCCAGTACCTTAAGACTCGCGTTGCTGTTAGCAGGCGTCCTGTGTTCGTTCTCATATTGCTTGGATTATTCTATTCACCCGGCTTCTAACTATTATCAACGTGTGCAGCAGTGTCTCACCGTGCTAATGATAGTGATGAAAAATCAATGGAATCATTCTGTGCCAGAAATCACACCCAAAGTTTGGCATAATAAGAAAGTCAAAAAGTTAAAAAAATATATATATATAATATAAAATATGAAAATATATTCCAAAAACTCGTCAATATCTTCATTAACATATTTAGAACTTTAATTTAGCCAAAAATGAACGTTCTAGCTTAATTAATAACAGAGATACTATTGCCAGAATATTGCTGAATTTTCGAGGCGATTTCTGGCGAATTTTAATTTTGGCGCTTAGGTACTTTAAGACGTGGGACCCCTCATATATACTAGGGGCACTCAATATATTTTGTCCCACCCATTTTACTTGGCTAAATAATAGGCCATGGGGCTGAAATGTCTTTTGGGCAGTAAGTTTGAACTTTCTGCGCTTCACATAACCGGATTTTTCCAGTTTGAACCTCCCATCCTTGTATAAAACCGTTTTTAAACGCCCTTTTATGAAACCGATGGTTAACGCAGTTTCGAAAATGGCGTCTGACAGTGATGTGCGTCGTAAACAGAGAGCTGTTATTGAGTTCTTAACCGCAGAGAAGGAAACAGTTGGAAATATTTACAAATGTCTGCAAAACGTTTATGGAGATGCGGTTGTTGATTGAAGCACAGTTGGACGCTGGTCTAAACGTGTGAGATCATCGAATAGAGGAAGAGCCAGCTCCGATGATGAGCCACACAGCGGTCGCCCGGCATCGGCTGTGACATCTCACACTGTGCAACGTGCTAACAGCATCATTCGATCAAATCGGCGCGTCACATACCAGGAGCTATCACTGGAGCTAGGAATTAGTGAAGGAAGTGTGAATACGATAATTCAGCAACTGCGATACTCAAAAGTGTGTTCACGGTTTGTTCCTTGCGAAGTGACTGAAGTACACCAAAGCCCAAAGAAAAGAAATTGCTTCTAAGTCGTTGGTTCGATACGAGACAGAAGGGGATGACTTCCTTTCACGAATTGTGAGTGTAGATGAGACGGGTACACCACTTTTAACCTGAAACAAAACGCCAATCCATGGAGTGGCATCCCGCAGACTCCCCACGCAAGAAAAAGTTCAAAATGGCTACCTCTGCAGGAAAGGTTATGGCCACCATCTTCTGGGACATGAAAGGGTTGATTCTGATGGACATTGTGAAGAAAGGACAAACAATCAACTCAGAGGCATATATTGCTACCCTACAGAGACTCCAAAGACAAATAAAGCGAGTTCGACCGGAGAGAAAACTAGAAGACGTCCTTCTTTTGCACGATAACGCAAGACCACACAACAGTTTGCAAACAAGAGGTCATCACAAAAATGCGCTTAACTGTGTTACCCCACCGTCCAAAGAGCCCGGATCTGGCACCTTCAGACTTCCATTTGTTTCGGCCAATGAAGGATGCTCTTCGTGGAAGAAAGTTTCAGAGTGACGATGAAGTTGTTGAGGAGTTTAAGAGGTGGCTCCAGCAGAACCCAGCTGACTTTTACCAGCAAGGAATAAAGGCCCTTGTTTTGAGGTGGAGGAAAGCCGTAGAAAAGATGGATACTATGTGGAAAAATAAAAACTTGTAAAAAAGGTATGTAACTACTTGTGTACAAAACCTCTGGAACTTACACGGAAACTTGGAAAGAAAAAAGAAAGGTGGGGCTAAATATTGAGTGGCCCTCGTATATATGTTCCTCTGTGTATATTTTGATGAAAACAAATGGATTTTAATTAAAAAAGATTCATTGTGGATGAATCGTTAATTGTTTAACATCTGCCTCGGGTTCGATACTCTGTAACGGTGCTTAGTCATCCTTCCACACAAAAAGGCTATTATTAGAAAAAATGGATGAACTAATCAAGTTAATTTCCTTTCTCCTTAAAGGTCCGACGATGATCTGACAAGTATTATAGTTACTTTTCGTGTCAGTTTTGAAGAAATGCAAATAATCGACGGTGATTTGGAGATTTTACAGCGCAGCCAAGCCAGTGACCTGAATATGGAGGTCGAAGTATTGGCTCACACCCGGTCCAACGAATGCCAGGTCGTCGGGGAACTACTGTAAGGTTTTTTTTCTTATGGTTCAGAAGACAGTGTATTTTCATCAATTTATTAAATGATAGAAGTCATGTTTTATAAATTAGTACAAATAAGCTTAAATTTTTTGCAGATTTAGCATCCAATAAACAAGCTACAGAGCACAAGACTAACATTATTGGGGACATCTTACATTTTACACAATATTGTTGCAATTATGTATTTTATATATACGAGTAAAACTTTACACAATACATCCAGTGCACACAAATGAGAACCTTTTTTTATCTGCATGCATACCAATTCATCATTCAGCTCAGTGTGACAGGGGTCGAATAATTTTTAAAAATTTATAAATTCCCTTCCACGTGACATGTGCAGGAGAAATGAAAGACAGGACAGCCGGCAAGTATTACTAAAATATCCTTGTAATTGCTAGGGATTCCAGACAATTTCGGGGATATGCAACTGTTCGAGAAATTTTATAATAACAGGGTCACTCCAGGGGCGAGTCTCGAGTGAGTTAAAAAAGTACATTCTTTCCCTATTTTTAAATTATATTGCAAGCCAATGAATCCTTTCGCCACCAACAATGTCCGTGTTGACAATAATTCCCCGCATTTTCTCGTAGTTGGTAATTTCAATGTTTCATTTTTCGCAAACACACCAATAAATTTGGAGCGTGTGATTCGGTCACTATTCATTACTGTCTGAAGTGTATTCGCATCCATTTTAAAAGTCAGTGACTACGCTCCTGAAGCGGTCAACTTGAATTAGGGCTTGTGACTCGAGGTGTACTAGTACACTAATAGGCGCGTCTATCGGGTTGGCGAATTCCAATCAGACTGAGATGTTCCCACTTTGTTTTGGACTTAAGTGTGTATTTACACTAACAGATAAGTCAGGTGTGATGTCAAAGGGGTAAAAGTTAAATTGATCGATGAAATCTTTCTGCGTTACCCCAATCCCGAGCTCATCACAAGCACCTGCAATATGGGCCAGATTACTATAAGCTCTCGGGCAAAGCGGGAAGACAGCGTCTGATGAGTAGTCCGTATCCATAGCCCCACCCAACGCAACGCCATTTACGTATAGAGTTACATTTTTAAGGCCGAAATTCTCGAATTTAAAGGCGTTCTTTTATATTTTCAATTCGTCGAAGCGTAATCCTGCATTCCAATTAATAGCCTTTTAGGTAGAACTCCCAGGGTCACGTTTTCTATCTGTTTCGAGGCCAACTCTGCGGGCACTGTGTATAGTTTGATCTGTTAATTGGGTATTTTACTGTGGTATGTAGTAAATATTTTTAAATTTCTATATATTTTGGCGAACCTAGTTTCACTCGCCGTACGCGCAGATATGTTTCCATAATGTGAATCACAACAGGTTTTGCGCTCTCTTCTTGATCAGGTCCTAGATTTATGCAGATCTCAGGATTCGTGCGGGTGAGCTTTATTTTCATATCCACCCTATTCATAAGCAGCTTCTCCTGGAATGTGAAGTCTGTATGCAGGACGTCCAAAATATTCGTATATCTTTTTAGAATTTGTAAATTTGTCCTTTAAACTACTTTCGTCTTTAGGCTGATAATAACCTTCGGCATTTAAAAAGGTATTAAAAAGGTATCCTTCGCTTCTTTGGAAAAGTTCAGCACATTTTTCAGATAGGCTCGTAGGTGATAATAACCCGTTCATGCTGAAATGTTGACCTGGTTTAAATATACATCACACTAGGTGAATATGGAATGTAGAAAGTTTGTTTCGGGAAATACAACATATTTATCATCGCAGTCCGTTCCATCTAAATGGGCTATACGTAGTTTAGCGTACATGTGCATGCAGCTTGGATAAAAAAAGTAAGGGCCTGGGCTGGGTATCACGAATTCTATAGGGGCACTGGGGGAACTAATTGTGTTTAATGGGTTAATTGTAATAAAGTCAATGTGCTCAATAGAAACTTGTGTTGGGGGCATATCAAAGAGGAACAGCTCCGATTTACAACATTGTGAGTTACACGGATGGATGAAGCGTGCCATGACGAGTCAGAAATAGTGCCACCTCTCTCGACAAGTAGTAATCAGCCTATGATTCGTGAGAGCAATGTCTTTAGCTTATATCAGTTAAAAAAATGATCAACCATAGGTTTCATTCGCTTAGAACACTTCTGTTTTTATATCCTTTTACGTTTAACGCCACGTGTTGATAACCGCTTCTTCTGGACAACCCTCTTCTTCTTCCGGCCACCACGCATTTTCCTCGTTGCATCTTTCATGATTTCGTCCCGTGTACTTTTTAAATGTTTTTTTAGAGCTTCTTTAGGTTTAGCCCCCGCCATTATGTCTTCTACCGTGTTAAAACCTGATTGTAACGCTTTCCTCCCGAGGTATCTGGCGTCCCTCTTTAGCAGTGGGACAGCCGTGCGTAGTATGGTTGAAAAAAATGGATCCAAGCCCACTCCCACGCTGATATCTCACCCCTCGATAGACTGTGAAAGGCCTTTGGGTCATTATAACTCAGTGCAACGAAAGTGCAGCTTCATTGTTAAGCTCCCATCACCGAATAGGAATTTTTTTCCCTCAATCGTTCTTATATATATTGAGGCATTAGTTAATTGATTAGTCGCAACATTCACATAATGGGGATTGTCATATGTAATGCTCAAGCTCTTCCCTCTATGGTTTGGGAATGTGAGCAATGCGGAGCAGACGCGCCTGGGTATCCCCAACAAATTGATGCTCTAGGATATTGCTGTAAATATAGCACATGTCTGGGGATGGATAGCCATCACCCAATTTCTCCAATTTCAACTGATTTTAGGGTCAGGGCATATGCAGGGGTTTCTTTGTTTACGATTTCGTATACTAAATGAGCCGTAAGATTTGAGCTTCTAAAACCCGTTTAAGTCTCTCACAACATCCTCGGCCGCACCATAACGACCCTGGCCTAGTGTTACTACTGTAGTGTAATACAGGGCCTCCCCACTCCAGGCGGCACGCATAGTTTCATTCCGAATTGCCCCTGCCTTTTCAGACTCATCACGATCTCTAAGAACCGTAAAAATGGATTCTTTATTATAATCAATACTTAAGAAGCTGGTGGATAGCTGAATTTCGCATATCCCCACCTCATACGAATCACGTTCCAATTCAATGGGCCCATGGAGTTCTGTTATAAAATTAGCCACGGTGTTGTTAGGATGTACAGAGTTACAAGGAGTTACAAGGAAAAGAAGTACCTCAAAAGGCCTTGCGGCCCATACCGAGGAGGTACCAGTGGCAACGGGTGCCAGGGAAAAATTTCTACACCCTCAAATAGTGTGCAAGATTTGGTCTAACCTTTTCTTGAACTGATCCACAGAGGAACTGTTCACAACTTCTGAAGGTAACCTGTTCCCGTGTCACAGATCTTATACGTAAAGTAATTCCCACACATACTAGTCCTAAACCGTTTCAAATCCAACTTCCAACCATTGTTGCGAGTTGGGTTATCATTTAAACTAAACATGCTTCTAAAATCGACATCTTTGAACCCGCGTCACGTAAACGTCGATTGTAGCCCATATGCCTAACGGAAGGGATTAACTTTGTGGCATTCTTCAGCGGTTTTCAATCCACCTACCTACTTCCCACCAATACCCAGCGCGCGCACTTTGGCCATAGCCGGCGGTGAGGTACCTTATCAAAGGCTTTCTAATAAATCGCCCTACTCTTATCTACTCATTCAACATGACGTGGAAAAACTCGAGCATGTTGGTGAGACACGACCTGTGCCGTCTAAACCCATGGAGTCTCCAAGTAGCTTGTAGGAATCCAAATGGTCAACAATCCTACCCGCTATTATCCCCTCTAATTATTTACCTACAACTGAAGTGAAATGGTGTTATTTATAGAGGTTCCAAAGCCTCTCTTCCCACGCCTGAGGTAGCAGTAGGGTCCTAATCGTAAGAGTAGAGAAAAAGACTTAATACTAAAAGTTTTTTTTTTTTTTGCAGTCAGAGGAGAACATCATTAACCTAAGCTAAAATGACAGAATAGGGATGGAAAGGGGTCCTAGTAACCCACGGGACAGGTTTGTACAACAGACTTCACCCGCCCTCCCGAAAGAGAGAGAACCTAAAGGAATTGGCAGCCAATTTCTCTAGAATCCCACGACTCGGGACCGGAGGGCTGTCACACCCCAAGTATAAAGTTTACAGCACCCAGAAGGAACGTGCATAACCTTTATACCCCCTGCGGAGAAAAGACAAGGAGAGAGAAGACAAGGACGGGAGTTGGACATAGAAGTGGTTAGGGGCCATGTTACATACTATTTAAGCTTCATTATTGCATCAGATTTTATATAGGTGTTGAAGCTTTCTGGGTACCCTAGCCATTTCACCAGGTACATTTTGCGCTTTCCTGAACCTTTGCTGCCTAAAATTTTTCAATTTTAAACACATTTTTCCTAAATTAAATGTCACTTTCTGCAACTCCTCGCGGTTAAAGCCTCTTGCGATTTCTTCCTCACTCAAATCTTCAACGTAATACAGCATTATCTCGCCTTTAGGTCTCACAGCCCTAACTTTAAAAAACTCACATGTCAATCCTTGCTCAAATCCCTTCGCGAATTTATTTCCCGAACGCGATAGCTTTGCATAATAATTTATTTTGAAAAGTGTAACATGTGGCGGTGTTCTACGGATATCTCTTCTCACCTCACACTCTGTGTGCATACCTCTTTCTAAAACCTCGTTAGTTGTTGTTCCAATCGCGCGATGGTGTGAACGGTTGTATGACGAGGCCAATGATTCCAGAATGTTTATATATCTGTATGTTTTTTATGTGTAAAATAGCGATGCATGCGTTCCTTTATGGTGCGTTGAACTCTTTCAGCTAAAGAGGCCTTATGTATAGAATTGCTAGTGTAGTAACTGATATTAAACTTTGCCAACATGTTCTGAAAAGCTCGGCCTATAAATTCTTTCCCCATATCCGTACAAAAATAGCCGGCAACCCTGTTTTCTTTCAACATCAGCGTTTTGGTAGCTTTAGCAACTGTTTCAGGCGATTTATTTTGCAGAGGAATTAGCCGCAGATATCAAGAGAATACATCTCTTATGAATAGGATGTAGCGGTAGCCATCATTATACACTGAATATCTTTTCATGTCTGTTAAATCCGCTTGCCAAATAGAGTCAATCGAAGCCGCTGTTGTCCTGCCTGTTTTAAACCTTTTTCTCACCGGTTTATGAAGTGTCTAAGCATCCTGCTCCCACAAAAACCACTTAACATTTGTTTCCCTACTCCATCATTGTAAACACCTCTGTACAGTCTATCAACACCGTCATAGGATACTGGTTAGAAATGTAATAATAGCGTTTTCTTAATATGTTAGCCATTTGCGTATTTTAGAGACACATGGAGAGGGTTGGCCGTTGTTGTTTGGTCTCTTCTACTCTCGTCTTCAGAGATGCTACCGTTGGGGTGATGGCGTACTCAGTTGTGGCACATGCGATACTTGTTCCAAGTCTTTTAACCTATTCAGATTTCCTATCAATGTTTTGGGGACATTTATTTGTTGTAGTCTTGCTTTAATATGCTTCCATCCTGATGGTGAGGGCCTGTCCCATTTTCTCACCAGATCATGGACAATGTCGCTGTTATTGGATCCCTGTATCCTTGATCCTTCAATAATGACCTCGCCTGTATCGGTCCATTCTATGATGGGGTCCTCACTCAATAGATTATAAAGACTTAGTCTTTATTCCTCAATGTATGTGGGGCACTGCTTTTTAATACGTGCTCGGTGTGTTGCGTTCCGTTATTCTTTGGTTGGTCATCTCTAACGTCGGATCCAGGTCCTTTGTCGACATCCTCATCGTTGCTCGCGCTGTGCCTAATAACCACGGGGACCTCTGTCAGATTCTTATACTCTTTGTACTCATGAAAAAATTTCTGCAAAGCCTCTTGGTGTAAGATCCTTTTCTCATCAGGTGACTTTTCACTGTTAAATAGGTCTATCAATTCGCTTTCCATTCTTTTAAGCCTGCTTTTACGGGGTTCTAAAACCATGTCTGAAATCTTTGAACTTTGCAGTGAAGCATACACCTCGTGCGGAATCACTACCACTTTCTTCATTATATTAATCTAGTCAGTAAAGGTCCCAAAACTGAAAATAAGATGGGGAGGAATGATCCCCCTCTTTGTACAATAATTCGCTTTTTCTTCCCCACAGTTTGACTTTTACGAGCGAGCGTACGTATTATGTTCTTGTAACGACGTAGGCGAGCCTTCTGAGGGGATTTCATTGGTACATTACATTTTATAACATTAAGGCAGATTTCACAGATGCATTTTAAAAAGTCCGAGTCGATATTTTTAACAAACATCTGCTGCAATGCCCGGGGCAATCGATGATAGATTTTTATTAATTCACGGTATTTCTTTAGCCTATTTGTCATTCTGGAATATACACCGTTTCAGGCTCGTTTGGGAATATATTCGTTCTTAGAAGCACCCTAAACGTGTTTCGCGGGTGAAGGTCACAAAGCAAATATCCGTAACGTTGACTTGTAGCTTCTTTATAAACTTCCAAAAACTCCTTACGCTGATTCGGGAACATTTGATTGGCTAATACCCCAATTTGTGACACATCTCTACGTTGCGCGAATAAGACTAGATATTGTGTATTTAACGACACATCGCGCATGTATCTATTTTTGAAAAATAGATTCTGATTGATGAAGAATACGCTTATGTTAAGATGGTGGGAGAACACTGTAAATGTCTCGGCAAACGTTTTATCCATTTCCAACATGAGATCGTCAATTACAATGACTGTATGCTCATTTCCCTTTAACGAATTAACGTCATATACGCCTTTGTGGAACAAAATATCATCTTGGTACTCGTTGAACACTGACTGGTACGTCGAATAGCACCATATTACTTTATGCACAAATTTTGAGAACATCTCCCCCTTATCTTTAATGATTTTAAGCATAAACACAGTTTTACCACATCCTGTAGGGCCAGATATAATACATGTGGACGGGCTCGTGAACCTGAATTTTTCTACAGATTCCATCTCTAACACGTCACACCCCTAAGTGGAACATTTACAAAATATAAAAATTTAAGTGATGTTCCTTATATTCTACAATCTTGTTTTTCTTCTTCCACAGAACCGTGAATGACGACGAGGTACAGCATCCCATCATCGATATTACAGACGACCCCGATGACAGTGTAGTTGTGGTTACAGACTCCACCCCCACTGACGAACCCTCACCAGCGACACTTGTAACACCACCACGTGGAAGTTCAAAGCGGAGGCACGATGATGAAGAACCTTCCGCGTCAGGTATAAAACGTGCCAGGTTGTTAGATCCTCAGTAATAGAGCCCCAGCCCTCTACGTCTTACGGCGACACAGCCTCCACACTAGATCCCTCCTCAATTAAAGTTGTACCCCTTTATTCTTGTTCAATTCAGGGTACATCCTCCACAACAGCAGCTTCTCGAGCTGTAGAGGAAGGTATAACATTCAAACTGGTGCGCACCGCTAACCCCACCCGGCCCTCACTAGAAATCGGTAGGTAGTCAGGGTTGACCCTGGAACACTGTATAGCAACGGTGTTGAACACGGACTGCGGCGCGTAGTTGAACGTATTGTGGAGTTTGCCCTTCAGAACCGCGACGAACGTGAAGTCAGGACGAGGTTGTCCTTCGGGTTCGGGTCAGATGACGGGGATGTAGATGATTTTTGGGTAGTAATACCATTCAGACGCTTGGCTGTGGATATAGATATTTTGGGCGTATAATGCAGGCCTCTCAAAGTAGTACAGCTTCAATATGGACAACTTCGGTAGATATTGACAGAGTATTCCGTGTTGGGTCATAGTGCCACACTTTATACTCTTAACTTCAATTCTCAGGCTATTTACAGACGGCATATAAACGCCGATCGTGGTTGCGGCTTTAGAGCAATAGTCTTGGCCCGTATGTTTACTGTGATAAATACATGGGCCAAAAAAAATTTGGTTGTCTACTGTTGTGCAGCATGCTCGTAAGCTGGCTTCAGATTGCAAGCTTGAGTTTGATCGTAATATGGGTCCTGAAGAGCTGAGAAGAGTAGAGCAGGAAATGAATGTTCGTATAGTTGTATTTGGAATGGATGTTCGTAGGACTGTGTATTTTTAAAAGCTGTGTGAGAGATCGCGCAAGACCTCTACTTATTTTAGGACTGTCAAGGTCAACGTATCTCCCCATCCGCAATATGAGGGACCTTTACGCGAGTTATGATAAAAGTCGAAAATATGGACGGCATCATGATTTGTGTGAGTGATGTCTCGAGTTTGCAGATGATATAGTTAAGCATTGTAAGAAATGTCACATGGTATGTGAGCAGAGTAAAAGCCCCAAATGTGAAAGTCATGTAGTTGAAGTTGAGAAGAGTGAATGTAATGTGTGCAGACGTACATATTTTAATAATAAATGCTTTGAGCTACAGAAGTCAATTGGCACGTGCAGGAAAATGTGCAGGTATGTTTCATATGATGGATAATTGGGGGAAATTCAAGCATGTATGTTATATGAAAGATGCTAAGCCTAAAAATGAACCCTGTATAACCGTGTACTACGATATAGAAACTTACACAAACCCTGAAACCAAAGAGGTTATCCCACATCTACTCCTAAGCCAGACTATCTGCGATGAGTGCATGGAGGTTGAGTGTGATGAGCGCCAAAAATGTGGTAAACGGACAAACGTTTTTAAGACGAATGCACACGACAGCCTTGTGAACCTCTTTGTGTCCTATATTGTCAAGTTAGCGGACAAGTTAAAAAAATTACTCTGTATATTCTTGCCCATAACGGGGCAAAATTTGACACACAGTTCCTTTATAAGGAACTGCTTGAACACGAGTCATTGGAGATATTTACAGGCGACCACGTGAAAAGGGGAAACAAACTTACACAAATGCAGATAAGAGGTAATGTTCAGTTTAAAGATACTTTATTATTCACACCTTGTAAACTAGCCAAGCTACCCAAGGTGATGGGTGTAGCCGCCGAAGTTTCAAAAAGGGTGTTTCCCTTACACTTTCCTCACTAGCGACACTTTAAATTACGTAGGACTACCTCCCCCCAAACATTACTTCAACTACACCCACATGAGTGATAGTGAGTGTGAAGATTTTGACCGCTACTACAGCAGTTTTAATGAAGCTAATCCTTACAATATAGCTGATGAATGTGAGCGTTATTGCGTGAATGATGTGCGCGTGCTTAGAGTATGTTTCTAGGCCTTTAGAAGGATGTACAAAGACCGTTTCAACTGCGATCCGCTGCAAGTCGCAAACACAATCGCATCATTATGCTTTACTGTGGTCAAGAATAATTTCATGCCTAAAGACACCTTAGCCGTCATTCACAGAAACAACCCTCGCAGCTATGGGCACAAGGCTATTTACTGGCTCATACACATATAACAGCAGACCGGAGTATACATAAAACACGCCCGCAACACGGGAGAAATACCCATTAATGGTCGTGTTTTTAGGGTTGATGGTCAAAGCGAAGACCGTACCACTGTTGAGAAGACTGTGTACTCTTTTAACGGTTGCTGGTGGCATGGCTGCCCACGTTTAGAGTGTGGAATCGTAGGAGATATCCACGGTAGATCTCCAGCCGATAGTTTTGTATGGACCCGCACCCGCGATCAGCTTATAGGCTCCCAGTTCACTCACAAGGTCTTGTGGGAGCATGAGTATATGCACGGATGGAAACAGATGGGCAGTACTGTTGGATTCTCTCAAATGCGGTTCGGAGGGCGCACAAACCCATTTAACCTATACTTTCCGCCTACGGAGGGCGTGAAACTCCATTACTACGACTTCTGTTCTTTATATCTCTACTTGATGAAGAACAATCTGTACCCCGTAGGTGTACCTGAAAAAATGGTGGGACCTGACCTGCCCACCATCGAGGTGATCAGAGGTGTATATACAAGTCCTGAGCTGTCCCTAGCCGTCCGCCATGGTTACAAAATATTGAAGATATATGAGGTGTGGAGGTTTCAGAAGCTACTCAACCTTTTCACGCCGTATCTAAATACTTTTTTGAAGGATAAGGTGGAAGCATCAGGCTATCCGCGAGGGGTTGAGAGCGAGGGGGAAAAATCGGCGTATATTCAGCGCTAACGTGACTGTGAAGGGATACAATTTAACCGGTCCCAAATTGTTAAGAACCCTGGCAAGCGCTTTAGTGCAAAGTTATGCCTAAATAGTTTTGGGGGCAAGTTTGCACAGAATACAGGTAAGGGGAACGTTCATTTGGCTCAAAGTTATAACGAGGTGTGGGATTATGCCAATGCCCCCGATAAAGAGGTCATGGAGAGTGAATGTTGGTAACACGTACATAATAAAGTACATCACCGAATTGGCCGCATACCTCACGTGTTACAAACATACCTGTAGCCAGTTTCACAACGGCATACGCACGCATCAAGCTTTGGGGACTACTGCACTCTCTTGGGCGGAGGGTGTTGTACGCTGACACAGATAGCGTAATATTCACAGAGAGGGAGGGTGAATACATGCCTCCTATTGAGGAATTCCTCGGAGATTTGACTGACGAGATCAAGGATGAGTATGGTGATGGTGCATAAGCTGACTCCTTTGTATCAACAGGGCCAAAAACTTATGGGGTACGGGGGAGGGTGGGGGAAGAGCTGAAATATATCGTGAAGGCGAAGGGCATCACGCTTAACCTGGCGAACCGACGAGTCGTTAACTTTGACTCGTTGAAAGAGCTAGTGTGCTTAGAAGATGAGGGTGACTAACCACCCCAACTGACTGTAGGAACCCACAATTTTCGGGCAAAGAAACTGGGGTGTGTGAACGAACTTAGGGGCACAAAGGTGTGTCGTAACACCTGTAGGAAACGTTACCAGGTGCCTGGCACCTATGATACCGTACCCTTTGGGTACTATAGTACTTGAATGTTATATACCGTATATACCCGAGTATAGGTCGATCTCGTGTATAGGTCGACCCTTGATTTTTGGCCAAGAAATCATTAATTTATCATATGCCTCGTGTATAGGTCGACCCCAGTTGTTGAGGGTAGTGGAACAACAAATTAGGGTAATAAAGTAAAGCACCATATTTTATGGCATATAAAACTCATTTCCAAAAACTAGAAACTGGCAACTCCGTCTACGTGACCTTAAATACGTCATCATGTATACACAGGTTACTGATAACCTACTGTATAACAGCCATTTCCAATTGTGTCTTGTTATAGTGTAGACGTGCCAGACCCATATTCTCTGTCAGCATGGATTCAAGAAGAAACAAGTTCACAGCAAAGAATATACAGAACAGACTAACAACTGTGCAACAGCAAGGGAATTTAGGATATCAGAAAAATAGTTAGAGACTGGAGAAAGCTCTCTGCACAGCTTAAGCAGATGCCGAAAAACAAATGTGCTAACAGAGGAAAGTGTAACAAGTGGCCACAGTTGGAAGTTGAAGTGGCAAAGTATGTCATTGAAAACCGACAGAATGGATATGGTGTTTCCCGAGGATCAATTCAAACCTTTGCCTTGAAACTAGCAAGGAAATTAGGCATCACAGATTTTAAGGCGAGCCATGGTTGGTGCACAAGATTTATGAAAAAAAATGATTTTGTACTGAGACAGAAGACGAAAATATCACAGCGTCTTCCACAAGAACTGGATGACAAGGTTATTGCATTTTATAAGTTCATAATCAAACACCAGAAGAAGAGTGCATATAGACTTTCGTGCATTGGAAACATGGACGAAACACCCATGAATTTTGATATGCCAGTCAGTCAAACAGTGAATAAAGTTGGTAAAAAACAGTGTTAGTTAAAACTACTGGACATGAAAAAACAAGATTCACTGTTGTGCTATCGTGTATGGCTGACGGCACAAAGCTTAAGCCTATGGTAATATTTAAAAGGAAAATGATTCCAAAACAAAAAATTTCAAAAGGTATAATCATCCATGTGCATGACAAAGGATGGATGGATGAAGCAGGCATACAAATATGGCTGATAAAAGTTTGGAAGTTACGACCAGGGGGACTGCGCAAAGAAAAAAGTCTTCTTGTGTGGGATATGTTTCGGTCGCATCTTGTTGACAGTGTTACTGCTGGAATAAGGATGGAAAACACTGATATAGCTGTGATTCCTGGTGGACTAACAAGCCTTTTCCAACCACTGGATGTTTCCATGAACAAACCGTTCAAAGATGCGATGAGAGTGAAGTGGAACGATTGGATGATGGAAGAAGAAAAGACATACACGATGGGAGGCAACATACAAGCTCCAACACTAGCAAACTTGTGTGAATGGATTGTAAAGGCCTGGAATGCAATCAGACCGGAAATTGTGATGAAATCTTTTAAGAAATGTGGGATTTCGAATGCTCTTGATGGAAAAGAAGATGACTTGTTGTGGGATGATGAGGCCAATGACAGCGTGATTGCGGATGAAGATGATGATCCTATGGTTGATGATGGTGTTGATCCATATGACGATGCTGCTCAAGGAGAGGACTGGGAGCTGCTGTTTAGTGCTGAAGACGATGACAAGGAATTTTAATGTTGTACATTTTCAGACATATGGTATCGTAGTTTGCTGTACAGAATGTTTTTTTCTATTCTATTCTTTGCTGAACTGAATCTTTGTATAAATTTGTAGTGTACAGTTACCATATGTCTTTTGTTTCAAATTTAATGAACAAAAATTGATGTATCTTTCTATAAATAAACTTAAAAATGTATAAATTTTGTTTTATATCATCCTGTGCTACCATTCTGTAATTTTAATAATTGGTACATATTTGGTAATTTTAATAATTGGTACATATTTTACGTTTTCATTGTTTACTGGTACTAATTGGTAAATATTTTTCATGTCTGAAGCTAACAGTAGCTCCTAGCCCTCCCCATCGTGCACGGATTTCAACCCCACGAAAATGTCACCCTTATATAGGTCGACCCCCTAATTTTTGCCTAAGAATTCAGTCTTAAAAACTCGACCTATACACAAGTATAGTCTATTGTTAACGATATGTTTATTTTATTTATTACATATATTTGAATATGTAAATAAATCATGTTTCAATTAGGGTTTCAATTTGTGTGTGTGTGTGTGTGTGTGTGTGTGTGTGTGTGTGTGTGTACAGGAAAAAGTCCTAAGCTTCGTCCATTGTAAGATCAATCAAAGGGTCACGTGACTCCTGCTACATCCTGGGCATATATCTACCCCTGCGTGCTCAGTTGGCCGCTGCAAGGCCTGGATCTCAGATGTATATTTGAAGAATTCTCGCGTAGACGAAAAATAGTGATGGCGACCTTTGATATTGCGTGTTCGACATTTATGAAGTGGTATTCGGTAAAGTCGGAAGATGTGGTGAATACTGAAAGATGGCCTAGCCCACCCTCCTTTGAGACTTTTAAGGCTACATTGAACCGTGCGAAGCTTGAGGAACAAGATGTTCAAATACTCTATGGATATTCTGGCGAGAGCATTGCCGGATTTCGCGGCACAAACGATGTAATGGACTCCGTTGTACGGCTAAACTGTATAAAAGCGTACATATACCGTGAAGTGAAAGAAAGAACGCGTGCGGAAGAGAGGCAATGGGTATGGGTAGTGAGTCTTGTTGATGAATGGTATGACAGGCGGTATTATGTCATGCTGCATCATACCGAGTACGCGTACCCTGCGGCTGAGAATGTAAACCTTGTCATCATGGACAAGCTAAAATACTTTCACCACTACATTCATATAATTCATGACAAGGATCGCCGTAAGGTTGTGGCTAAAGGCCTGTGTGAGTTTTTAATAGAATTTTGAAACGCGTATCGACTGTTAAACACAAAGGACAAATACGGGCACATGTTTCTCTCAAATAGTGCACCGAATTGTTAATAAAATGTGTTTAGTTTGTGGAAATTAACAAAAAAGTTCAGTGCGCATTCCGATAAAACATTAAAACCGATATTGCCCCATGTATCGGAAAAATTCTGATTGTCCGGTATAATCGGGACAAGTACTCGCATGATTCTTTCATGCTGGAGCAAATCCGTACACGAAACATTAACGCTTGGTATGACTCACTCCTCCACACCTGTCTCCGAGCCAAACCGCGCACCAGTTGCTCATAGTCATCTCAGAGCTTCAACTGACTGGACGCGCACTCTTACAATAGAAAACGATGGAGCTTCCTTTGAGCAGTATTCTCAATGCCGTATACGTGTCCATGACAAAGTCATTGCGTGTGTTCAGACGTAAAACCGGCGCCATTAACTATGTACTTGAAACGACTTGTAGACAAGCAAACTCTGGTAAACGTAATGTTGTTTATTTAAGTGTTGAGGAGATGAATAGAGTCTTCGTGATAGTTGAGAAGTGGGGTCAGGATCGTTATAAAATACCTGCAGGTGTAGGTACAAGAAGAGAACAGATTAGTGATACCCCCTCATATGCCATTGTTTGTACGTTATGTATAAATAACGATAAGCCATGCATTGATGTACGACTGATGTGGAAGAATGCTTCTGATAATAACGTTCTTGTCCCCACGCGAAACCGCTTCATCCTCGACAGAAAGTCGGATATGGTTTATTTTGATACGGTTCTTGAATACGCATACACCGCTCTGCTCGACGGGTTTGCCGAATGTAGGAATGAACTTGGCAAAAACGGTCTAGAGCTGGATGCTTATTTAAAAGGTTTAGACTCTTCGAAATATCATGAACTTTGGTACAAAGGACTTGAGCGGTACAGGGCAGAGCTCGCCAACACCGTTCACCCTGAAGAATTGTATCTTTATATAATAAGCAGCTGTCGTTACGACTTAGGAGATTATTTCAACTGCCGCTATGCATTGTGAAGATGAGTCCACGATTAAAAAGCTCGGATCGGTAAGAAAAAACCCTCGATTGGAAAGAAGTGTTTATAAACTTGAATTTAATAATGAAGTTGTGGCTAAAGACGCCCTCTTTGTACGTGCTTTTGATTATATTCGAGCCGTGTTTAAAGATAATTTACCAACCAATTGTAAAGTGGGCACAAAAATAGTATTGAACGAATTGAAGGCCCTTTACATCGAGTATAGGCACCCGCACACCTTGTCTCCTCTCTCCTATCTATCTCTCTTAGGTAGATGGAGATTCCTTTTATGGGGGGACACCATGGGGCACTCGGGGAGGGTCGGCACTGGCACTCATATGATCAACATTGCAAATGATTTGCACTCTACCATTTTGCGGTCATACTACTAAGGTCAAGCTTGTCACTCCACCTTAGACCTACAGTTTAACATAAATTTTGGCTGTAACAGCATATTGAGAGATAAGTAAGATAGTTGAAGATGAAGCACATTTTTTTTTAAACAGTATTTTGACAAATCTGATGTTATCATGATTTGCCGAGTTAACTAAAAATGGAAATTGAAATATGCATTTTATTATGAATTAAAATTAAACTTGCATATGAGCCAAAATTAGATGCTTAAAATTTAAAATTAAGTGTTAATTTAGAGTTTCCGCAAGATATGACTTCATCTTTTACAACTAAAAGAGATCATATAAAAAAATTAACATCACAGAATTTAACACAATTATATGATTAAGATTAATCTAAAAAATGATTACGTAATTTAAAAAGAAATAATTCATCAATTACTTACCAAAAATAAAATAAAAAGACACTTAAAAATTAATATATTTTTTCAAACTTGCATTTCATATACAGGTAGAGTGTCAAGCGAGTGTGGATTTTACAGTATATGCAAAAATTAATGTTAGAATTTTCATTTTTACATAACCTTGGTTAACCTTGGTTTTGCTTCCGCCTGAAGGTCGACGAAGGTCAAGCTTGTCATTCCACCTTGGACTTACAGTTTAACGTGGAATCCGAACCACGCCCCACCAGCAGCCCAGCTGCTGGTGGGGCAGATTAGGATCCAGCTTTGGGAGAGGATACCCCTAGATCCTGTCCCAAATCTGGATCCTATTTGCTTTGCAGATAGCTGGTGAGGGAAGCTATATTTATGGGCCTCTTTGCGAGTGACCCGTTGCTCAAGTCAGGCTAACATCATGAAAAAGAAAAAAACTATAGTGTTTGTCATTTACCATTACTTATTCGGACTATAATGGATTTAATTTTCCAAGAAGAGTTCCTTTGTCAATGCACGGTCTGTGTTTATCATGAAAAAACCTCAGGAGACCATTCTGAGTTCAATCCCATATATATATATATATATATATATATAAATAATGAAAGATAATTTTAAATAAAAATTAATCACCAAATTTCCTCGGTCTACCCCTCCCCCTTTTTTCTCCTCCGACACTTAAATCCTCTTTACCATCCTCTCCATCTGCCCAAACCATTTTAACAGCCCTTCATCTGCTCTCTCTACAAGATTCCTTCCACTCCCACATCTCCCACGGATATCAGTGTTTCTCACATGATTAATCCGCCTCACCCCACAGATCGTCCTCAAGCATTTCATTTCCCAGTACATCTACCCTTTTTCTTTCCTTCGCATTCGCCACCCATGCCTCACACCATACAACACTGTTGACACCACTATACCTTCATACATACCCTTCTTCGCACCCATAGACACTGATCTCTCCTTCCAAACACTTCTCAGATTACCTTGAAAGGTCACTCACTACCTTTGTCCCTTCCACCCTGTGACTCACCTCCGCCTCTATGGTCCCATTCCTCGCCACATCCACCCCTAAGTACCTGAAACATGCCACTTCTCCCATTTCCTCACCATGCAAACTTACACTCAGTCGCTCACGAACCCGCTTTTACGGCACCACATAACCTTACTCTTATTTCCCTTTACTCTTAGCTCCCTTCTTTCACACACCCTTCCGAACTCAGTTACCAGTCTCTGTAGCTTTACTCTCGAGTCCGCCACCAGAGCTGTATCATCCGCATAAAACAACTGATTCACTTCCCAAAAACCTACCCCCGCAACATTCTTCACCCGCTCCCCTCCCCATGACCCTTGCGTTTACCTCTTTCACCACCACGTTATAAGCACATTAAACAACCATGGAGACATCACACAACCCTGCCGTAGACCTACTTTCACCCTTCTCTCTTCCCACATGCATATGTGCTCTAACGAAACCTTTTCATCGCATTCACCAACGTTCCATGCACCCCATACAGCTACAGCACTTGCCACAACGCCTTTCTGTCAATCCTATCATACGCTTTTTCAAGATCCATGAACGCCACATACAAATCCCTTTCTTTCTCCAAGTATTTCACACACAACATCTTCAACCCAAACACCTTGTCCACACATCTTCTACCTCTCTAAAACCCCCAATCTGTTGCTCCGTGCATGCCACCACCTTTTCAATCACCACTCTCCCATACACGTTACCTGGCACACTCAAGAGACTAATTCCTCTATAATTCGAGCATACATTTTTGTGCCTCCTGCCTTTATACAGGGGGACTGTACATGCAGTCCGCCAGTCCTGAGGCAGCTCGCCTCTGCCCATACACACATTAAACAGACGCACTAACCAATCAACACTTCATTCACCGTCTTTTATCATGAGCTCTACAGCGATCCCATCCACTCCTACAGCTTTTCCACCTTTCATCCTGCGTAGGGCCTCCACCACCTCCTCCCTACGGACAAACCCATTCGCCACAACTCTCATACTCTGAACCCCTCTTTGCCCAAACATACCACATCTGCTTCCCTATCTTCCGAAACGTTAAATAGTCCCTCCACCCTGTCTGCACATCTCTATCTGTCATCACTTCCCCATCGATTTTTTTCACAGTCATACTCATCTGCCCTCTCACTTTCCTCCCACTATTCTCTTCTCTCTCTTGTTCTCCCTGAAATTTTCTGACACTCTCATACCCCATCTCTCATTTGCTCTCTCTTTCAGCTCTCGCACTTTACTCTTTACTTCTTGACTCTTCCTCTTATACTCTTCCCAATCACCCACACTTCTGCTCTGCCAGTACCCGAGAATATGCTTCTCTCTTTTGCTTCACTAATACTTCAGCATCCACATTCCACCATTCACTACTCTGTTGTTTATGTCCAACCCTAATCTTCTGTACACCACACACTTCAGTCGCACACTTCAGCATCGCTTCATTAAATATCTGCCACTCCTCTTGCACACCTCTTGTTTCGCTCTCTTCCACCCTGCCCCATTCCTCATTCAGTCTCTTCTGATACAGTAAATCCGTTCACAATCCCTTTTCCTCAGTTTACTCACTTTCACTACCTCTCTCTCATAGGCACACTACCCCCTCTTACACCACGCCCACCACAAACCTTCACTTTCGCCTCCACCAAGAAGTGGTCAGATATTTCACCTGCCACTTCTCTCAACACATTCACATTTAACAACCTCCCCCTAGCAGATCTCGTCATCAACACAATCCATTAGTGCCCTATCACCTCGGACACCACTCACCCACGTGTACTTATGTACATCTCTTTTACGAAACCATGTACTCCCAATCAGCAATTCTCTTTCAGCACACAACTCAACTAGCTTTTCTCCACTTCCATTCACACCAAGCACCCCATGCACCCCATGCACCCCAACTATACTCTCAACTGGCACTTCCCCCACTCTCGCATTCAAGTCCCTTAACACGTCTTCAAAACTACTCAAACATCCCCCACTCTCACATTCAAGTCCCCTAGTACGACTTCAAAACTATCCAAACACTCACCCAGTTCGTCCCAGAACGAATTCCGTATCGCTTCACTCTTCTCACTCCCAGGTTCATACGTACTAACAGTCACCCATCTCTCTTGGCCTACTTTCATTCTAACCCACATCAGCCTTGAACTCCCTTCCTTACCTCTTTCACATATTCCCATAACCCATCACGTATCAGAAGCGCAACCCTCTCCCTTGCCTTTACCCTCTCCCCAACCCCAGACTTTACCCCCTGAACATTCCCAAACCACTCCACACGCTTACCCTTCAGCTTTGTTTCACTCAACGCCAGAACCTCCAAGCCTCTCTCACGAAACAGAGGACCAATCTCTCCCTTTTATCATCGTGACCACATTCATGCACATTCAGACACCTCAACCTGAGCCGTCGCGGGAAAGCCCTCGCTATGCCCCTTCTCTGACCGTTCCCGTTTGTGGAAAGTTACATACAGGTGGGAGGGTTTTCCAGGCCCCGTACCCGTTTCTTATTTTTAGTCGCCTTTTAGGACACGCTGGGATAATTCTTTAAATCCACTATCCCCAGGAATAGAGAATGGGAATAGCAACTACTCAATTTTAGCAGTGATCCACAACTATCAAACATCCCATGCGACCTCGCGATATACGCAAAAACTGGACTAAACCGGTGGCCGCTGACTCGAATGGTATTTTGTTCACAATTCTCACCATGTGAGGCGCAACTATTTGAGCTGAGAATCTAGTCAGTTAACACTGTGAAGATGAAGCCACAGCATCAGTGAGAACTTTATATATTGATGGATGAAAAACCTGACGAGTAAGAATGTTTAGAACCTTTTTGCTTATCTGTGTGTCATTTCTAAATGGATAGTTATAGCTAACTCAATTACAAAATGGAATGGAACTAGAACTATAGTCATGAGTATCTGAATCAATGTATACAAATAATTTATCCTCTACAGTAATTTAATTTCTGGTGAATATTTGGAAAGGTTTTAGAGTTTCAGAGACTTGAAAAAAGAGAATTGTCCGAAACGAGGAGTACTCGTGCAGTATATGGATGATTCCGGATAACAATCTCAGAACCGATGGATAGTGCCAAGTTGCCAACTTGATATATTTAGTTAATGCAGTCTGTTTAACTCCAATACCTTGGACTCGAACCATTTAGAGTCCTTATCTTCTGACGATGCAAGCTTTCTCCCGGCAAAGTAAGAAATAAGACTAATTTCTGTCTGAATCTAACAAACCAAAAAGATTTTTTTCCTTGAAACTTTACTGAAACTATCGAACTAGAGAAAGACATGAACTCTGGTAGCTGTTAATTCATGTCCTCATCTGCCTCAGATTCCATTTCAGGCTGCAGGTGTACAGAATCCTGAAACTGTTCCATAGCTGGAAGCTCACCAAATGCCTTACTAAACTTCTAGATTTTCAGTAATATGTAAAGTGCATTTCTTAAACTCCTCTGTTTCTATTATCAAGTTATAATGAGTTCCACCTAATTCTTTTACCACAATAGTAGATCAGTGTAATGTTAGTACCAAAATGTACTGGAACATCTACATAAATTACTAAAAATAATAATAGTGCCTGGAGCAAATCTAGTACATTACTGGCACCAAATAGTTTGTCCCGATGGGACAGGGCTTGAGGATCTTGAATCCGATGCAGATCTAGATGGTTTGGGTTGTGCCTCATTTGAATTATACGTAAAAGGTTCTAGTATTCTCATTATAATTCCTTTGCACTCTACCTTGATTCCTGGATTACCTGATTTTGGCTATCAGACTGATCTTTGGGCTTATAATTTTCTTTAGCCTTTGGATTCACTACAACTGGATCCTTAGATGCTTGAATTAGAAACACTTCCAGAGTTAAGTAAGTTGTTTTCCTGAATTACCTGATTCATTCATGGTAAAAAATCTAGAATATGTGATTAACCAACTTTTGTAGAAATTTACACTTAAGCTTTTTACAGGTCTCAACCCTCATACTGGGAACTGCATGTCTAGCAAGGGCTTCCAAACGAGTAGCATACATATCCAGCGATTCGCCATCAATTGGAAAATGTTATAATCATCCAACTTAACAGCAGTAAAATTTATCTTGACACTTTTATATCACTTCAGTAGCCTGTACATCATTTCATCATATTCAATGCTGCAGCCTTCATATGCATAATACATGTCCTTGATTTTACCCTTAAGTAATTTCCCTAGAGTACCTGCTCAATCACTACGCTTATCCCTACGCAGCAGAATGGCGTTCAAGCGCTAAAGATCTACCGTATTCGTTATCATTGGAGCCCGGATGTTCAGGCAAAATGCCATAAATGCCTTTTCTTTACCTATTTTTGCGTTTACAGAGAAAAGTGCCTTTTTCATCATAAAGGGCCAAAGTTTCCTTTTTTCCATTATTTTCTAGTATTATTCCATTAAAGTCCCAAAATAGGCCTATCAGATTCTGCTATATATTTCAGTTATGTACTGTATATATATATATATATATATATATATACACAGTATGTATGTATAGTTTTTGGGTGGCCCTTAGCTATACGTGTCAAAATCTCTTTTTCTGAATTTCAAATATCCTACCCCCAAAGTTCTTCCGTATGATGTACAAGCCACATGTGGAAAATTTCTATCGAATCCAATAATATTTAGAGGTCGCTCAATGGTATCGAAGTTACACCATAATAGTATTCATGGCAGGTATGTATTGCTAGCGCTGCCAGACTTGTAGCGACCTTTCGTTGTTTATTTTCAATCAAATCACTAGCATCCAGCAGGTACCCCCTCAACCGATGGTGGGTATTAGCCTCTAAAAGGCGGGGGCCTCATGGTTGCCATCCACTCATTGTCGCCTGGTCAGCGTCGACTTTCGGCCATCAGGGTACGGGCGGCAGTGATTCGAGGCAACTTGCAACAGGATCTGCAGCTGGTATTCATCTTGCGTCGCATGCAGGTTGCCGGTTGTACTCCTGGATCAGCGCCACTCCACGTTCAGCATTGTCATTGACGACCTTCAGGTTGTGAAAGACTTTCATGGCCTTCTTGAAGTCGTTGCGGGTCTCTCAGGCCTCACAGGTCTCTTCACTAAACTCCGTCGACAGTATTGGTATTCTTGGTAAGCAAGTCCTCCTATCTCTGGAGGAAGCGCTTGAAGAGAAGGAACTCTGGGCCAGACGTTCTGCCAAGGCAGGTCGTGAACGCGGCCCTGAAGATGAGTTCGAGGTTATGGTGGCTGCAGGCAGAATGCAGTAGGACCCTCTCCAGCTTCTGTTCGATGAGAACGCATACTCATGAGTGGCAGCCAGTGTTGGAGGAAGTAGTGTCAAACACCAAACCAACCACTCGCTCCCGCAGACCCCAACCCTTCAATGCCGTTACGACCGCCTTCACGTTATCCTTCCCGGACCCACTTGTCTTTGCGACCTAGAGATGACGACTAATGCCAACGCCTGATACAACCACAGGAAGGCGGTCGACGTGGTTCTTTCCCGTCAATTCGTACAACAATTTCCTATCCCAGTGGAATAAAAGCGGCACATCGACGGTGAATTCCTCCTTCAAAGTGTTGGTGAAAAATCGATGATGTTCTGGGCCGGCCTGATTCACTTTTTATTAATTTCTGCAACATTTGTCACCTTTACTCAAATTTTCAATCTGTTCAACACCACCTTTCCTCCTCTAAACCTCATCTTCTCTTCCTCACTGAAACTCAGGTGTCTGAGACCACTGACAGAAACCCCTGTTCTGTACCCTCTTACTTTCGCGATACTCAATTTCAGTCCAAAGGTGGATGTTGCATATACATATGTAGGCAATGACCTAACTTGTTCCCGTATTCCCGAACTCGAATCCTCCGAATTCTATACCCTTTGGCTACGGCTTACATGCCAGTTTTAAACTAAATACATCAACGCTGTTTACCTTTCCTCTAATTCTACTGACTATCCAAAATTCTTCGACTACGTCACTTCCAAAGTGGAATACATTCTATCTCACTCTCCCTTTACTGAAATCTCCATTTTAGGAGATTTCGATATTCACCACCACCTTTGGCTTTCCTCCCATTTCACTGACATTCCTGGCGAATTAGTTTACAACTTCTCTATCCTAAATGACCTGGAGCAGATTGTACAACACCCTACTCGTATCCCGATCGTCTTAGAGATAGGCCCAACGTTATGGGTGTATTTCTTAGCTATTATCCTATCTTACTCTGTCAAACTTTTTACTTCGTTTGGCTCCTCTGACCACAATCTCATATCTGTTTCCTGTCCTATCGCTCCATTTCGGCCTTTGGACCCTCCCAATAGGAGGCGCCTATGGCATTTTGGCGCCGCTGATTGGGAGACCCTCAGGAAGTACTTCTGTGATTTCCCATGGAATGATTACTGCTTCTGTGGCTGGGACCCTTCCAAGTAAGCTAAGCGCATCACAGAGGTGATTCTCTCGGGCATGGAGGAGTACATTCCATATTCTATTCCTACCACTAATGCAAAAAGACCTTTGTTTAACTTTACTTGCTCTAATGCTATCCCCAACAGAGAGGAGGCTTTCAGAAGATACTGCTTATATTTTTGTCCGCAATCGTGAAAATCTGTTCTTCGACTCGCCAAAAAATTTTTCAGCCGAGAAAAATGTGAAAGCCTATCCAATTCTAATTCTTCTTGCTCTTTCTGGCATCTAGCTAAGAACCTTTTCAACAACTTTACTTCCTCTTCTTTCTCCTCTTTTCTGTTCCGACGGCTCAGTTGCCGTCTCTTCCTCTCACAAAGTTGAACTCTTCGCTCAAACTTTCGCTTCCAACTCAACCCTAAACGATTCCGGTGCTGTTCCTCCATCTCCTCCCCCGTCTGACTTTATTGTGTCTGAAGTTAGAATGTCTTCTAAAGATGTTCTTTCTGCCCATTCTGGCCTCAACTCTAGGAAGGCGTACGGTCATCATGGAGTTCCTGCTGTTGTTCTTAAGAACTGTGCTTCTGTGCTGACACCATGCCTTTCATTTGGTAATTTTTCTTCCTGCTGGAAGTTCGTTTTCATTCAGCCTCTCCCAAAGAAGGGTGACCGTTCTCAACCCTCCAACTATCGTCCAATTGCTTTGATTTCTCGCCTTTCTAAAGTTTTTTAATATATTCTTAATGGGAACATTCTTAAACACCTTCCTTCTCAGAATCTTCTTTCAAATTGTCAGTATGGGTTCGCAAGGACGCTCTCTGGCTCTTGGACATCCTCCTTTTTCGGATTTCGGTGAAATTTTTGCTATTGCACTAGACATATCGAAAACTTTTGATAAAGTCTGGAACAAATCTTTAATTTTCAAACTGCCCTCCTTCGGTTTCTATCCTTCTATCTGTGCCTTCATCTTTAATTTCCTCTCTGGCCGATCTATAGCTACGGTTGTAGATGGCCACTGTTCTTCTCCTATAGTTATCAACAGTGGTGTTCCTCAGGGTTCTGTCCTGTTACCCACTTTTTTTCTTTTATTTATTAATACGCTTTTAATTCGCACTTCCTGTTCTATTCACTCTTATGCCGATGATTCCACGCTTCACTTCTCCACCTGCCTCCCAAAGCGTCCCTCTCAACAGTCACTCAATGCTTCGCGTAGTATGGCTATGGAGCACCTGACCTCTGATCTTTCTGCTATCTCTGATTGGGGCAGAGGAAACCTTGTGGCTCTCAATGCCACAAAAACTCAATTCCTCTCTCTGTCTACTTGTCACAATCTTCCTCACGACTATCCCCTTACCTTCAACAACACACAACTAAGTCCTTCCTTTTCTCTTAACATTGCTGGCGTTTCCTTTTCTCATGATCTTTCCTGGAAAGATCACATATATTCTTCAGAAAACAGTTTCCAAAAGGTTTGGTGTGCTGAATCGGCTCTGCGGTTTCTTCAACCCCGCTTAGTTGCTGTCTCTGTACAGGGGTCTTGTCCGCCCCTGTATGGAGTATGCTTCTCATGTGTGGGTTGGCTCAACCCACACAGCCGTACTTAATCGGGTGGAATCAAAGACTTTTCGTCTCATTAATTCCCCGCCTCTTACTCACTGTCTTCACTCCCTCTCACTCTCTCTTTACTATCGCTATTATAATTGACACTGCTCTTCTGAACCCTCTAACTGAATGCCTCCTCCTTTAAGGAGAGCAGGCAGCACCAGACTTTCCACACTTTCTTATTCCCTTTCTGTCCAACTCACTAACGCAATGGTTAGTCACTATTTCTAGTCTTTCATCTACTCAACAGTCAACTCTGGAGCAATCTTTCTCAATCCATCTTTCCCCCTGTCTATGTCCTCCAATCTTTCAAACGCAGAGTTTCTAGGCATCTCGAAAACGCTGGACCGTGATTTTGGCTCTCTTCTACTTCTATGAGGGGGGGGGAGTTTTTGCGGGATTCGCCCTTGGCCCCACCTTCCTGCATAAAAAAAATATATGGAACTTAATGATACAACTTCATTCATGCATTTTTCATTAGAGACAACAGTCAGGTTGCCATTTACCATAATATTGAAGAAAAGAAATGTAGAAAACAAAAATGAACAATTTTTTTAGGGTAAATGCATCATACGCAATAATTTATAATCCAGTGTAGATAAAATTAAAAATACGATATTTATTAATGCGCCAAAATAACAAAGAAAATTTAAAAATGTTAAAATTTATAAAAAATTTCTTTAAGAAAGTAATTCATACAAAAATATAATAACATAAAAAAATTGTTTTAAAATTGATTTAAGGTTTGGGAATGTGTCGAATTAATTTTTTAAGTAATTCCTTTCATGCGACAAACTCAAAACAGAACCGAAAACTCTCCGAATGAACAAATATTTCATTGAATATAATTAAATATTCTTTTGAGCAAAATTCTTCCTTTGTGAATTCTTTTTGAGGAATTTCCCTGCTGGATTGTCGTACCAAATTCATGAAGTATTTTCGACTTTCATTTCACATACATTTTTAATGACCTAAACAGACTTTTTCCATTTTACATCATAATATTTCGTTTATAATACTGTAATAATAATAATAATAATAATAATAATAATAATAATAATAATTCTTCACTGTTCAAAAGATAGTACAGAGAGAATACAAATACAATATTCAGTACAAAACCATAGAATTTTTAAAGTATCAAACACACAAGGCCGTATTTAATGGGGTTGTTAAGGGGGTTCAGACTCCCCGAAATATCACCCACGTTTTATACTTTGTATTATGTAAAGTTGACACACCTTCTGGTATTCCACTGATGAGATTTGCCATTTATTCTTGAAGATAATCATTACGGTGTCTATTTACTTTCGTTAATCGTCTATATATGTATATTATATATATATATATATATATATATATATATATTATATATATATATAATATATATATATATATATATATATATATCTATATATATATATATATTATATATATATAATATATATATATATATACAGGGTGGGAGAAGAGTCTTTAAGGGTTTTATACATACAACTATTTAGTTAACAACATTTTACACATAAGTGTTCAAATGTTCGAACAAATTTAACAAAAAGTCTATAAGAATTTTATTCATACAAATATTTTGTTAAATTGTAATTTAATCTTCAAAGAGTTTTCCATCCGTTGGGATACATTTGTAGATTCTCTCTGTGAAACTTCATTGTTCTTCTGAACATATCGAGTGGGATCCTTTTCAATTCCTCACCTATTCTGTTGCCGAGGGCATTCACATTTAGATAGATAAAACCAAGCGTGTAGAGTTTGTCACGTAAATAAGCGGAAAGCCAGAAATAATATGGGGTTAAATCAGGTGATGTGGCTGGCCACTCGATGGAACCTTGCCGCCCAAGCCATCTTCCTTCAAGGTTGGTATCCAGAATTTCACGGGCAGCTACAGAGTAATGTGGCGGAGCTCCATCATGTTAATGAAGCCAATTAGTAAACTGTGGCAAAACTTTGTTTCTCAATACTTGCCATTAGCGTCTTCCATCCATCGTATCTTTCGATATGTCAAAGGAAACGAGTCCTCAATAACCAATGCACGTCGAAACTGTTAGTATAGCCGTCTTAATGGGTTTACCTAATCGTATTTTGGGATTTTTTTTCGCCCAGTAGTGAAAGTTGTGTTTGTTTCCTTTACTCGTTAAACCGAAGACACATTCATCAAAAAATTTTATCTTTCCAAGGAAATGTGGATCATTGTTGAACTTTTGTCTCATTGTTTCAGCAAACTGCAGCCGTCTATCAGAATCATCGTCGTATCTGAGCTGAGAGCAGTTGGGGTTGTAATTGTGGCACCCCTGCGATTTCAATATTTTTGCTACTAAAAATTTGGAAATACCCAATTCCTGTGCGACTTTTCTCGTTAAGTTGTTGGATCGACTTGAAAAGTGGTCAGGACATTTTCTCTGTTGTTGTCTCCTATCGCTGTTACTGGCCTTCCGCTTCTTGGACGATCTTTTACCAGCCTCCCTGTTTCCAAAAGTCTGAACTTCCAGTATCGAAGAGTGATTGCCTTTGGTGGTAGTTTATTATATTTTTCTTGAAATAAACGTAAACTTTCTTCACAATTATTATAAGAAATAGCTCATAATACAAGATACACTTTTTCTTCATTGCTGTATTCCATTCTTACTGACATGGCGCTGACTTGGGCTAGGGCCTAGTGCCTTCCTGTTCTAGCCTAAGGTCATTCCTGGCCTTGTATACTTGCTTTGAAAAGTATCGCATACACTGCAGTGATATCATTGGAATTTATTTATTAACAAATTATTTGTATGTATAAAATCCTAAAAGACTTTTCTCCCACCCTGTATGTATATACACACACACACATATATATATATGTTAAACACAGACCGTGCATGGCACAAGGAACTCTTCTGGGAAAATTAAATCCACTATAGTCCGAATAAGTAATGGTAAATGACAAATACCATAGTTTTTTTCCTTTTTCATGATTTTAGCCCGACGTGGGCAACGGGTCTCTCGCAAAGAGATCCCATAAATATAGCTTCCCTCACCAGCTATCTGCAAAGCAGACAGGATCCAGCTTTGGGACGTGGATCTAGGGTTTAAAGCAAACCTAGATCCCTACACTCAGAACCTCTATATAAGTAAAAGACTCGTTGCATTCACGTCGTGTTGAATAAATCAAAGAAAAAGGGGGTAACTATTGTATTTTTAGCCAAAAAAAAACCAAAACTTAAACCTCAACCGGGACATTGAGCGTCCACTTTTCAAGGCACGAAACACGTCCGTTTAGTATACACAAACTCAGAATGGTTCCCTGAGAACAATATATGTTAAACACAGACCGTGCATGGCACAAGGAACTCTTCTGGGAAAATTAAATCCACTATAGTCC
>JAJOZX010000044.1:2087500-2130000 GCA_023014485.1 Bathynomus jamesi | reverse complement strand
GTCCTTTGTATGGCCTCTATGTCTGAAATGTCTAGTTTTCTGTATAGGCTTGTGAGTACTGAGAAATATTCATTTATAGGCAGGACTAAACTCTTTCATAATACTAGCATGATGTTTGCTTTTTTGCTCCGGAAGGTCCTCCAGATAATTCCCATTATTTTTCTACCTGTTGTATGATAATTTTTATATTGTCGTGTTCCTTGAATTCTGCATCCGATGATATTATTACTCCAAGATCCCTGAATTGTGGGTTTGGTGTTTCCTACTTGTCTTGTAGTATTTTGTATTCTTTATTCTGTAGCTTCTTTTTGTTACCATATCTTATAAGTTGGAATTTTTCTTCGTTGAACATCATATTGTTGTCTTCCGCTTACTTGAATAATGTTTCAATGTCGTTTTGTAATTTTTATGTGTAACCTCCATTTCGTATTTCCTTGTATATCTTTGTGTCATCTGCAAAACATGATATAATACTGTCATTAGCATCTGCATTAATACCTGCAATTATTATGATAAACGGCAAAGGAGCTAATACTGTACCTTGTGGGACAGAGCTATCTACTTCCGAGACTTCCGAGTTGACTCCATTTACCACCACTCTTAGTGTTCTTTGCGCCAAGAAATTAAATATCCATTATCCCAACCTTTCAGTAATTCCTATTTTCTTAAGTTTGTGTGCTATAATTCCATGATCACATTTATCAAAGGCTTTAACAATATCGGTGTGTTACAACTGTATTTTGATCTGGAAAACAAGGTTTCTAATATTTTCCCTTGATGGTCTAATATATGTGATGAACATGATCTTCCATCCCTGAAGACATGTTGGTGCAGAGTGAATAAATTATTTTCTTGTAGAGAGTAAGTAATTTTGTCTCTAATTACACGTTCAAAGTACTTAATAAGGTGAGAGGTGAGAGCTACAGGCCGATAGTTCTTTGGTATTGCTCTGTTACCTCCTTTGAATAAGGGGACAATGTTCGTATTCTTTAATAGGAGTGGACTTTTTCCTGTGTCGGATGATTTCCTCCAGAGTAAGTATAGCAGCTTTCTTATACTCTCTTTGCATTTCTTCGGAAACGTGACATTCCATGTGTCTGGCCTTGATGTTGAATTTTCTTGTGTGTGTTAGAGAGCCTTAATTACGTCTTCTTCCAAGAATTCAAAATCCATTAAAGAAGATTCGTGTGCGTACTTGTTCTTGACTGATTTATATCTATATCAAAGAATTCATCCGGATTTTCTATTTTCATCTCGGGCTTAGTGGGGTCAAACACCGAGCTGAATTGTTCCTTAAGCAACTCACTCATCTCTTCTGGGTCATTTTTATATTCATTTACTCTGTCTTTTCACGAACCAACATCCTCTTTACATTTCATTTTTCTTTTCGAAAAGGAGTAAAAGTATTTTGAGTTAATTTTGTTTTTGTTACCTTGATTTCCTCGTTTGTTTTGTGGATCAATAATTTTTTTAGGTACAGTTTTATTTCATGTAGCTTTTTTCCAGCGTGAGTCTCCTTGTTTCAGTTTTGCATCCGTGGATATTTTTTTACGTTTTGTTTCCATTTGTTGGAATTGAAAAATTGGGGTTTATTAATAGATATAAAACATAGGATCTGAAATATACAAATGAAAAATATAAGTTAGGTTTAATAACTAGAAGTTTTTTTTTATGTAGGTATATTATCAAAACGACACTCATTCACGTGAACAAATTTCGAGGGCGCAAAATATGTGTGTACCTACACTGGGATGAGGTAGTAAACAACCAATAGAGGTGCAGGATAGGGGTCACACACGATGCCACACCACGGAGTTAGCGATCACACGACGTTAAGCCCTTTCTTCGACCAATTAAATTTCAGAAATTAATGAAGTTTTCAGTATACGATATACTTTTATAAATTTAGAATTTATTAAGGATAAATAGGCTACTTAGGGTACTTAAGTGATATGAACGAGATAGGAATTTAATAAAATTCGTAAAATAAGATGTGTAAACTTGTTATGTAGTTCCAGGTGCTTGAGGAAAAGAGAAAAGAAACGTTCCATCTCGAAGCAAGATGGAAATCCGAAGTCTTTTCCGAACGAAGAAACTGGAGCGTCGGTGAGAGAGTAGAGGGAAGACCTTGAGAGAGAAAGGTGTGACAGTTCGTGTTCCAAAGATCCTAAAGGAGTCTAAGTTCCTCGTTTTAGGAATCCTAAGAGGAGCAATAGTGAGGTCCCTTAAAAAAATATAGAACTTTCAAATATAAAGACCGATTCATTCTTAATACAGAACCTGCACCGTACGAAATTTTTAATTTTGCATTTTCATTGGTTTCAGTAACCGCTGCCTTATCAATTTTAGCATCAATTTTATCAATATCGGAATCATTTTTATCAATGTTAATATGTACGTGGGTTACAAACACTTCCGATAAATTCTGGACCTGCCTGTCAAAACAACTCACTTTTCAACTAAATAGTTTAAAGTTTTTTTTTAACATCACTTCCTGAACAATATAACTGATTGGACAGCAACGGGCCGAGGAGGAGATTGTAGACACCAATCGACCAGGGAAGTACTTCGGGGTAGATGTTAGACAAAAGATAAGGAGTGCTGGAACTCCCGTTTCTCCTGTCACTGTCCTCCTTAGCTGATCTTTTTCTGCGTCTCATCTACCCAGTGAGCAGTCCAGCATGTTCTCAAACACACACTTCTCTCCCTATTCTTCGCTAAATATACATGCATCTTACGCATTACATAATCTTTTCAAAATTACAAAAAAATGTCAATAACTTCAAGAACCTCTGAGTCCCCTGGGGAGGGGACCATAAATGTCCCCACTTCTCGCTCCCCTGCTGCCTAAACTGGGAACACAAACCGGGCAGCGGGGCTGCAACTGCTACCGCCCATTCGAGATGTTCTAAGCCTCTGCCTAAGTAACTTTTTTTAAACTTCTGCAACTTTCGTGGACTCTCCTCAATATTTTAACCTGTTGAACACCTCCCCTCCTCCTTTAAACCTAAACTTCTGTTCCTCACTGAAACTCAGGTGTTTGAGTAAGACTGACAGCAACCCCTTTTCTGTACCCTCTTATTTTCTCAACACGCAATTTCTCTCGAAAGGTGGATGTTGCGTATATATACGCACTGACCCAACTTGTTTTCGCATTCTCAAACTCAAATCGTCCGAATCCTATACTCTTTGGCTACGGCTTTTATGCAAGTCTCAAACTAAATACGTCTGCGTTGTCTACTTTTCTCCTGATTCTACTGACTTTCCAAAATTCTTTGACTACCTCACTTCCAAAGTGGGATACATTCTATCCCACTCTCCCTTTGCTGAACTCTCCATTTTAGGAGATTTCAATGTTCACCAGCACATTTGACTTTCCTCTCATTTCACTAACATACCTGGTGAACTAGCTTACAACTTTTCTACCATGAATTACCTGGAGCAGATTGTACAGCACCCAACTCGAATCCATGATCGCCTTGGAGATAGGCCCAACATTCTGAATTTATTTCTCACCTCTCATCTTCTTATTTTGTCAAACATTTTTCTTCGTTGGCCTCCTCCGACCACAGTCTGATATTTGCTTCCAGTCCTATCGCACCAATTCTGCCTTTGGATCCTTCCAAGAGGCGGCGACTTTGGCACATTGGCGCCGTTCATTGGGAGGCCCTTAGGCAATACTTCTGTGATTTCCATGGAATGATTACTGCTTCTATGGCCGGGACCCTTCCAAGTGTGCTGACAGCATCACGGAGGTAATTCTCTCCGGCATGGAGGACTACATTTCATAATCTATTCCTACCACTAATGCAAAAAAACCTTTGTTTAACTTTACTTGTTCTAATACTATCCGTAACAGAAAGGAGGCTTTCAGAAGTTACCGTCACCATCCAACTCCTGACTCTCACTCAGATTATATTTCTGCCCGCAATCGTGTAAAATCTGTTCTTCGACTAGCTAAAATTTACTTCATCCGACAAAAATGTGAAAACTTATCCAATTCTTATTCTTCTCGCTCTTTCTGGCATCTAGCTAAGGACCTCTATAACAACTTTACTTCCTCTTCTTTTCCTCCTCTTTTCCATTCTGACGGCTCAGTTGCCGTCTCTTCTCCTCACTCCTTCACTCAAACTTTCGCCTCCAACTCAACCATGGACGATTCCCGTGCTGTTCCTCCATCTTTTTTATGTCTGAAATTAGAATCTCTTCTAAAGATGTTCTTTCTGCCTATCTCGGTCGGCTCAATTCTACGAAGGCGTACGGTCCTCAGTGTGTTCCTCCTGTTGTTCTTAAGAACTGTACTTCTGTGCTGACACCCTGTCTAGGCAGGTAGTTTTCCATCCTGCTGGAAGTTCGCTTTCATTCAGCCTGTCCCACAGAAGGGTGACCGCTCTCAACCCTCCAATTATCGTCCAATTACTTTGATGTCCGGCCTTTCTAAAAGTTTTGAATCTATCCTCAATAGAAAGATTCTTAAACACCTCTCTTCTCACAATATTCTTTCAGTTCGTCAGTATGGGTTCCGCAAGGGACGCTCTACTGGCGATCTCCTTGCATATCTCTTTCACTCTTTTTCATTTTGGTGAAAATTTTGGTATGCGTTGGACATATGGAAATCTTTTTATAGAGTTTGGCACAAATCTTTAATTTTCAAACTGCCCTCCTTCGGTTTCTATCCTTCTATCTGTGCCTTCATCTCTAATTCCCTTTCTGGCCGATCTATAACTGTGGTTGTAGGTGGCTACTGTTCTCCTAAATCTATTAACAGTGGTGTTCTTCAGAGGCTTGTCTTGTCACCCACCTTTTTCCTTTTATTTATCAATGATTAATTTAGTCGCACTTCCTGCCCTATCCACTCTTATGCCGGTGATTCCACTCTTCACTTCTCCACCCGCTTCGTAAGGGGTCCCTCTCAACAGTCACTCCATGCTTCGCGTTGGGCGGCTATGGTACACCTAAGCTCTGATGTTTCTGCTATCTATGATTGGGGCAGAGAAAACCTTGTCGCCTTCAATGCCTCCAAAACTCAGCTCTTCCATCTGTCTACTCGTCACAATCTTCCACACGACTATCCACTTACCTTCAACAATATTAAACTCAATCCTTCTTCGCTTAACATTCTTGGCGTTTCTTTTTCTCGTGATCTTTCCTGGAAAGATTACATATACTCTCTTTCTAAAACAGCTTCTAAAGAGGTTAGGTGTGCTGTACCGCTTGCACAGTTTCTTTACCTCTCTTTCAGTTGCTGTCTCTATACAGGGGTCTTCTCCCCCCCTGTATAGAATATGCTTCTGATTTGTGGGGGTGGCTCAGCCCACACACACACACCTACTTTACTGGGTGGAATCACAGGCTTTTCATCTCATCAATTCCCCGCCTTTTACTGTCTTCAATTCCTCTCTCGTAAACCCCGATCCTTGATCTTGGCTCTCTTCTTCTTCTATTGGGGGACACTTTTGCTGGCATTCGCCTTGGTCCGTTCTTCCTGTACAGAAAAAACTGCTGATATTTAATTTTGAAGAATTTCTTGTAACTTTTTATGTTCTCGGTGAGTGATCGTATGTTTTGTTTGAAATAAAATTACAGCCAGAAGTTTTTACCATTTTTTAGTTTGTACACTTAATTTTCCTATATCCTTTCTCACTTGGTGTTGATAGTTTCCAAACTCCTTTTCGAGGGTTACAGCATCGAGGACGTTATTCAGGTCTGATTTTGCCGCTGCACGATATTCACCTGATCTCATGCTGTCTCCAATGTTCAGCGTTCATGCGTACGTTTCGACATAGTATCAGTCGACTTTGGTCATTGTTTTTTCGCATTTTTCCTGCAGTAAAACAAGTGTGCCCAAGCGTTAACCAAAACAGTTACGAAAAATTTAGGTGGACATCGCGTCATTTTATACAATTTCAGTAAAAAAAAATAAAAAATACAATAAGGTAACTCGTAGAATTTTAAATAATCGAGGAAGGTTCTGGCTAATGATATAGAGTGGTCTTATAGGAGTAGTAAGTGCTATCTAAGTCACGTAGACTTAAAGACGCTCAAATGATTGAAATAATAGGCGAGAGTAGAGATTCCCTGGAATATATGTCGATTAAGAAACACGAGAGAGAAATAACCAAGAGTTTACTGTCAGAGGTTTTTAATTGAGAATACAGGATGCGTGTGTGAAGTGATAAAGCGAGACACACCATACTACGTTTAAGTAAGTAATCGCTCGTAAGAGAGAGAATAAGTCAATAAATTAAATGTACGTTATCACTCTGTTTAACCCTTTGAGGACCACGGGACATATTTGTCCCAACGGAAATAATAATATAAATTGTACAATGATGCAACGTTTCTACAAATACATCTACATGTTTATACAGGTATCGTTTAGTTGTCGGAAAATTAACCCAACAATGGGTCATTTAAGTTCAAAGAAACGTATACTGGTCGTCGAAGGGTTAACTCACTCGCACCGATCGGTCGATAATATTACAACCCTAAATTTTAGTCCTTACGCAGAATAACGTAAGCTATAAAATTGCTTTAATCTTAAACATAATTCAGGCGTGAAGGGGGTAATTAAAGACATTCGTAATCTGAGTAGTAAACAGGAAGACGTTGCCCTAAGACGCTGTTGAATTTAATTTATTTTCCTTAGTATCGGGGTATCCTTCATAGGTTATTTTTAACCGAATTATTTAGAATTGAATAGACAATTAAATTCATGTCCCTTTCTTTAATTTACGCGAGTATTTCAACATTTATATTTTAAATCGATGTACAGTACTTATGAATTTATATTTTCGCTCGAACTATGTGAAATGTCCCGCGTTTCTAACGAACAAACGAATTCTTTCTTTTAAAAAAGTGAGCTTGGTTTTCTGTTGGAGTATTCGCTTGTTTATACGAATTTTACACATATAATTTATTCTGCTTCTGGCATGAGCAATCCATTTGTGGTTTAATTATAACTAGTAATTAATTTAACTTCATCATTATTCTCATACATAACAATATATATATATATATATATATATAATATATATATATATATATATATATATATATATATAATATACACCGGGTGATCCGTTTGGGTATGGATAAAATAAAAACGCTGTGAGAATCTACCAAGAAGTGATACAGCGCTCATCTGTTGCACGTGTGGTCATAAAATGTGGTAGTTTGTAATAGGCTATGCCATCCGCTTCCAGGCGTACGAGCACCATCTGTTGTCAGTGTCAGACTTATGAGACATTGCCAGTTTCGAAGATGGCGGCGAATGCACAACAACATGCGAAGTGTGTCATTTGGTTTGCTAAGTTTGAGAGTGTGACAGCAGTGCAGCGTGAGTTCTCCGTGCGTATGGTGTTCGAAAAGTTCCTAAATACGACTTCAAAATGCAGTGGTACCGGACATTTGAAGAAACGGGGTCTATCACTAAACCACATGCAGGTGGTCGTAAGAATAAGCCTCTCGTTATGACCTCTGTCGTGTCCGGAAGGGGGGTCATGTTGGAGACTAATTATCATAGATTTGTCACAATCTACAATCTTTGTGGGCATTGTTTGCCAAATATTAAACTATACAATGTTACTGTTTCCATTTCACAGCAATTTTATTTTATCCATACCCAAAGAGATCACCCTGTATTTTTGCAGCTACCGCTTACCATGTGCACACACCCACCGCACGCCACTGATATATATATATATATATATATATATATACAAGCAATGTATTCTGAAAACTATAATAGCTATTGTCCATATGTAGAGAAAGAAACATACATTCCATTATTTCACTCGTTTATATTGTGACAGCTACATTTCACACTATATTTTCTTAATCTGTTTTCTTGAGTGGTTGTTTTCTTAAGCAAAATAGATTCTTAAGTAACCATTTATACGGTGTTTTCGGTGCGAATTCCTCCAACTATCGTGTACAACTTTTAAACTAACATTATTTATCCGTCCCCATTCACGCCTCTTATCACAGTGTTTCAACAGCGTCTTAGGGCGACGTCTTCCTGTTTACTACTCAGATTACGAATGTCTTTAATTACCCGCTTCACGCCTGAATTATGTTTAAGATTAAAGCAATTTTATAGCTTACGTTACTCTGCGTAAGGACTAAAATTTAGGGTTGTAATATTATCGACCGATCGGTGCGAGTGAGTTAAACAGAGTGATAATGTACATTTAATTTATTGACTTATTCTCCCTCTTACGAGCGATTACTTACTTAAACGTACTATGGTGTGTCTCGCTTTATTACTTCACACCGCATCCTCTTTTCTCAATTAAAAATCTCTGACAGTAAACGCTTGGTTATTTCTCTCTCGTGTTTCTTAATCGACATATATTCCAGGGAATCTCTACTCTCGCCTATAAGACTCCTATAAGACCACTCTATATCATTAGCCAGAACCTTCCTCGATTATTTAAAATTCTACGAGTTACTTTATTGTATTTTTTTTTTTTTTTTAACTGAAATTGTATAAAATGACGCGATGCCCACCTAAATTTTTCGTAACTGTTTTGGTTAACGCTTGGGCACACTTGTTTTACTGCAGGAAAAATGTGAAAAAACAATGACCCAAGTCAACTGATCCTATGTCGAAACGTACGCATGAACGCTGGACATTGTAGACAGCATGAGATCAGGTGAATATCGTGCAGCGGCAAAATCAGGCCTGAATAACGTCCTCCATGCTGTAACCCTCGAAAAGGAGTTTGGAAACTATCAACACCAAGTGAGAAAAAGATATAGGAAAATTAAGTGTACAAACTAAAAAATGGTAAAAACTTCTGGCTGTAATTTTATTTCAAACAAAAGATACGATCACTCACCGAGAACATAATAAAAAGTTACAAGAAATCAATACTTCTTTTAAAAAGAATGCACATTCTTCAAAATTAAATATCAGCAGTTTTTTTTATGCAGGAAGAAGGGACCAAGGCAAATGCCAGCAAAAGCGCCCCCCGCCATAGAAGAAGAAGAGAGCCAAGATCAAGGATCGGGGTTTACGAGAGAGAGATTGAAGACAGTAAAAGGCGGGGAAATGATGAGATGAAAAGCCTGTGATTCCAACCGGTCAAGTAGGTGTGTGTGGGTTGAGCCACCCCCACAAATCAGAAGCATATTCTATGCAGGTGGGGGGAGAAGAACCCCTGTATAGAGAGAGCAACTGAAAGAGGGGTAAAGAAACTGTGCAAGCGGTACAGCACACCTAACCTCTTTAGAAGCTGTTTTAGAAAGAGAGTATATGCAATCTTTCCAGGAAAGATTACAAGAAAAAGAAACGCCAAGAATGTTAAGCGAAGGAGGATTGAGTTTAATATTGTTGAAGGTAAGTGGATAGTAAGGTAGGTTGATTTTCCGCATTGTTTTAGATATCGACTTTGGACTAGTCGAGATAGTCAGGGCTTAATATGATAATAACTGACAAAACACTTCAGATCCCTAGCTTTAACCGTTTTTTGAGGAAACCGTTTCAAACGTCAAAAAATTGCACCGAAAAATACCACATTTTCGCAATTTTCGGCCGAAAAAATCATGCTATTTTCATAAAAAAATCCTCAAAAAAGTTACAATTTTATTGAAAAAAAGTAAAAAAAAACATGTACAGAGTCAAATAGACATTTAGATCCCAAGATGATCATAATTTTCACTGTAAGAGCCCTTAGAAGCAAAGGAAGGCCTCATTTGGCGGCTTAGGGCTTTGGCCAGAATGTGTTTGTGCCTTGATTCGAGTCCATAAACAGTATGGGAAGCTTCAGATGTCAGCTTCACGGCCCTTTCAACACTGAGAATGTGAAGGCAGATCAGGCAGCTCCAGCTTGGTGCCATTCAGCAATGCTTCTTGAAGCTCCTGGTCAGAAAAGTCTTCTGTGAGAGAAGGTTCACAGATGCCACTTTGAGAAAGGTTGATTAGTTCTAACCGGTGGGTAGCTTCAATGTTGATGGCTGTGATCTTCTTCAGCCTCTTCTTGGCTGGCTTCCCACTTCTGAAAGAATAATAATTTATTTATTTTTTATTCCAGTTTAAGATCTAATCCCTATTAGTCTCAGAATTGTTGATTTAATTTAACTTAAATTAAAAAAAAAAAACCAGTTCTATAAATCCCCATAATCGAATTTTTTTTTCAGAAAGAAGGTAAGATTATTTCCATTATCAGAGGGGAGGGGGGAAATTGGGATTAAAAAATGTCAAAAAAAATTCGATTATGGGGATTTATAGAACTCGGGCCTTTTTTTATTAAATAAATCCCCATAATCAAATTTTTTTTTTTCACATTTTTTAAATTAATAAATGCTTACCTGATGGACAGAATTTTCTTGAGAGCAGCTTCTCTCACTTCCAAGTCATCAGACTTCATCATGGAGTACAGCACATTCTCGGGCAGCAAGGCAAAAGCATTGTACTTCAGGTTCTTGAAAGCAACACCCTGGATTTCTTCAGACTGCTGCTTGATCCTCTGGATCATGTTGAAGATGTACAGCTGCTGATTGTGGAACTTGCTGTCCCTTTTGATCTCAAACCAACTGACTGCATACACTTCCACAATGAACTTGATGGCCTGGTAAAGCTTATCCTGTATTTCTGGAGGTAAGCACCTCTGGTCCACAGACACATCAATCTAATTGCCAAAGTCAACCATCTTGCATGGTTTAATGGTCCAATTTTCCAGGCAGCAAATCTTGGGTTGACTTTGCCCCTGGAAATTCCAGGCACATACTCGAAAAGAAGCCTCTGGTCGCTACTGAGATCATTCAGTGTCTCCTCAGCAAATTCCATGTCATCCAGGGAGCCACTGAGTTTGGTGAATTCCACTTGTGGCAGATCTTGGTAGTCAATTTCACAGAGTTTTCCCAGCGGACCAGTGAAAGCAGTGGGATTTTTGGTACTGCCATCAAGATGCTTGAAAACAGCTCTGAAAGGAAGCTCATTCTGATGGAGTGAACAGCCAATGGTGTGCAATTTCCGCTCAATTTTATTTTCCAGAGCTGTTACAAGGCCTCCCTCCCAGCCAGTGTTTGTATTTGTGTTGTCAAGGAGGACAGCTTTCAGGGTATGAACACTGTTAAACTCCTCCAAGACACTAGCAACTTCTTCACCAAGAAGAACTCCAGTCGCACCTTTAATTGGGATGACTCTGTGAGTAAGATATGTTCCACTTTCAGTTCCCGGCTCCTTTGTGAAAGTCAAATGGTGCTCTTGTCCTTTTCCTTTCTTCAGCTTAATCTCCCCATTTTCATCCTTAACTTCTCTGTACAGCAAAGTGTCCTTGTCAACTTTCCCATCAACCCCAATACAAACTAACTTTTCGAGACCCTCATTGTGCTTTTCATCACTTTTCACTTTCATTCTAGCTTTTTCCCTGTCCATTTTCGATTTATCAACTATTATCTGTTTCACATCAAGGCCAGGCTTAAGCAGGTCCATAGCTTGTAAGTCCAGGAGGAAGGCATTAGCAAGACTTGCCCCAAGATTGGAAGAAACATCACCCCTGATCAGTTCCATGGCATATCTGGGGGTTTTCAAAAAGCTGTAACCTCCACTTGGGTGCCTCCTTGGCTTGAACTCTTCAGCTTCACCACCAGATGGCTGAAATGAAAATAAAAAATAAATTACTAAAGCGAAAATGGGGGAAAATAGGGGAAAAAGTAGGGAAAAATATGGGTGAAAATCGACGAAAATGGGCGGAAATAAGAATAAATTACTTAAACGAAAATGGGGGAAAAAGTTGGAAAATAGGGGGGAAAAATGGGTAAAAATTCAGGTAAAAAGACGGCGAAAATGGGCGAAAAAAAGAATAAATTACTAAAGCGAAAATGGGGGAAAAAAAGGGGGGGAAATAGTAACAAAAAGTAGGGATAAATTTGGGTAAAAATGGGATAAGATATAACAAAAAATATATATTACCTCTCCTGATTCTCCTGAGCTGGATTCAAAAGAAATATCTTGTGAAGGTGTGGAGGCAAAAGTGGCGAAATCCACTTCCTGCTGCTGTTGAATCTGGCTCTGTAATCTTTCTGCTTCAGCTGCAGCCCTCTGGTCTCTCTTCACAGCAGCTTTATCCACAGATCCCAGCTGGAAAGAGCCCTTGGGTCCTATTTTGGCCCTCTGATCTCTCAAGTATTCCCTCTCCTCTACTGGAACCTGAAATATTAAAGTATATTAAATAGCGGATCTAAAATAAGAGATAAAATCCTGAAAAAAATTGATTATTAATTTCTATTACCAAGGGGGGGAAAGGAAGATTACAGGAGGAAAATGCGGATATTTTTCAATTACAAGCATTGAATTTCCTTCCATTTAAAAGGCACCTAATCGCACTAAGTTAGGCCAGTTAAAAGTTAAAAAAATAATAGCATTACCTTCTTACTGGGAGGACAAGTGCAGATTATGTGCTGTTTGACAATTTTCTTTCTTGCACTCCACAGCATTGTCATCACGGGGACGAACAGGTAGCTTACAGGTGCAAGCAGAAATGTCAAAAAGCTTATCCAGCTTTTCCTCCAGATTCTGCTCCTGGACTGTAGAAAGAGATTTCCTGTTTATCTCTTTTGCTTTCATGAAGCACACTTTATCCACCAATTTCACTACATAATATTCCTCACTGCCTGCCAGATCTCAATCACATCCTTTGCTATCATTTTAGCAATATCATAGTCTTTCAAGTCCGGGTGGCTGTTTTGGAGGAAATAACTGTACTGAATAACTTGGCGGAGGGTAGGAGGCTCTGTTTTATCCAAAGGGGAAGGCTGGCCACTGAATTTTTTGGCACTATCACTTCGAGTTAACACTGCAGACTTACGTTTTTTACCCATTTTTATGAAATATCTGAAAATAAACAATTAAATGAACGCATCATAAAATAACTTAATTTAATACACATTTTATAGGTAAATATCATTAAAAAATACAAAATAATACACTAATAAACATCTATAATGCATTTACAATAAGTTTGAAGCATCGTTTTGTTAAAAAAGCCGAATTTTAATTGATTATTTTGATGAAATAAGGTCCGATATTTTGTTTGTTTACATTGCGCGAATGCCGCGCGCGCGATTTTACGCGTAAAATTCGGCAATTTTACAACTTAAAAATAATTAACAATCTTCAAAAAATACAATCATTTTCACAAATATGAGTTGGTGCAACGTTTTTTATACATTAATACCTTTCTATCTAGACTAGTCCAAGATCACAGTTCCAAAATCAACCAACCTTAGTGGATAGTCGTGTGGAAGATTGTGACGAGTAGACAGATGGGAGAGCTGAGTTTTGGAGGCATTGAAAGCGACAAAGTTTTCTCTGCCCCAATCATAGATAGCAGAAACATCAAAGGTTAGGTGTACCATAGCCGCCCAACGCGAAGCATGGAGTGACTGTTGAGAGGGACTCCTTACGAAGCGGGTGGAGAAGTGAAGAGTGGAATCACCGGCATAAGAGTGGATAGGGCAGGAAGTGCGACTAAATTAATCATTGATAAATAAAAGGAAAAAGGTGGGTGACAAGACAAGCCTCTGAGGAATACCACTGTTAATAGATTTAGGCAGTGGTGAGCTGCCAAAATTTTAACAACCGGTTCGCTAAGCTGCCAAAATTTTAACCACCGGGTTCTGTATAAAAAATTCTGAATTCGGCAATAAAAAATTGACAACCCTTCCCACCCCACCCTTTCGCAATTTTAATTAAATTAATTATCTCGCTATTTGCCTTTTTCAAGTGTCTGCATTTTATGATTCAGCTAGGTATTAATAACTGCATGAGAATTAATTAGTATAGTTAATTAGAGAAATAGACGTTTCGAATGAAATCAGAAAAGAAGAATTGTTTAATAAAAACCGATGAATCATATTATCTACATAGTTAAAATTAAATTGCTCAGTCAACTTTAGCAATAAATAATGAATTATTAGGCAAAACATAAATATCAGTACATCTATGCTCTCTTCAGCGTCCAGCAAAAAAGTTAACAACCGGTTCTTATTTTCAAAAAGATTTTAACAACCGGTTCGCGCGAACCGGTGCGAATCGGGTCCAGCTCACCACTGGATTTAGGAGAACAGTAGCCACCTACAACCACAGTTATAGATCGGCCAGAAAGGGAATTAGAGATGAAGGCACAGATAGAAGGATAGAAACCGAAGGAGGGCAGTTTGAAAATTAAAGATATGTGCCAAACTCTATAAAAAGATTTCCATATGTCCAGCGCATACCAAAATTTTCACCAAAATGAAAAAGAGTGAGAGATATGCAAGGAGATCGCCAGTAGAGCGTCCCTTGCGGAACCCATACTGACGAAATGAAAGAATCTTGTGAGAAGAGAGAGTGTTTAAGAATCTTTCTATTGAGGATAGATTCAAAACTTTTTGAAAGGCTAGTCATCAAAGTAATTGGACGATAGTTGGAGGGTTGAGAGCGGTCACCCTTCTGTGGGACAGGCTGAATGAAAGCGAACTTCCAGCAGGAAGGAAAACTACCTGCCTAGGCAGGGTGTCAGCACAGAAGTACAGTTCTTAAGAACAACAGGAGGAACACACTGAGGACCGTACGCCTTCGTAGAATTGAGCCGAGATAGGCAGAAAGAACATCTTTAGAAGAGATTCTAATTTCAGACACAAAAAAGATGGAGGAACAGCACGGGAATCGTCCATGTTTGAGTTGGAGGCGAAAGTTTGAGTGAAGGGTTCACCTTTGTGAGGAGAAGAGACGGCAACTGAGCCGTCAGAATGGAAAAGAGGAGGAAAAGAAGAGGAAGTAAAGTTGTTAAAGAGGTTCTTAACTAGATGCCAGAAAGAGGGAGAAGAATAAGAATTGGATAAGTTTTCACATTTTTGTCAGATGAAGGAATTTTTAGCGAGTCGAACAGATTTTACACGATTGCGGGCAAAAATATAAGCTGAGTGAGAGTCAGGAGTTGGATGGCGACGGTAACTTCTGAAAGCCTCCTCTCTGTTACAGATAGCATTAGAACAAGTAAAGTTAAACAAAGGTTTTTTTGCATTAGTGGTAGGAATAGATTATGAAATGTAGTCCTCCATGCCGGAGAGAATTACCTCCGTGATGCTGTCAGCACACTTGGAAGGGTCCCGTCCATAGAAGCAGTAATCATTCCATGGGAAATCACAGAAGTATTGCCTTAGGGCCTCCCAATGAACGGCGCCAATGTGCCAAAGTCGCCGCCTCTTGGGAGGATCCAAAGGCAGAATTGGTGCGATAGGACAGGAAACAAATATCAGACTCTGGTCGGAGGAGGCCAACGGAGAAAAATGTTTGACAAAATAAGAAGATGAGAGGTGAGAAATAAATCCAGAATGTTGGGCCTATCTCCAAGGCGATCGTGGATTCGAGTTGGGTGCTGTACAATCTGCTCCAGGTAATTCATGGTAGAAAAGTTGTAAGCTGGTTCACTAGGGATGTTAGTGAAATGAGAGGAAAGCCAAATGTGGTGGTGAACATTGAAATCTCCTAAAATGGAGAGTTCAGCAAAGGGAGAGTGGGATAGAATGTATCCCACTTTGAAAGTGAGGTAGTCAAAGAATTTTGGATAGTCAGTAGAATCAGGAGAAAAGTAGACAACGCAGATGTATTTATGCAATGGTAAGATGCATGTATATTTAGTGAAGAACAGGGAGAGAAAAAGATCAGCTAAGGAGGACAGTGACAGGAGAAACGGGAGTTCCAGCACTCCTTATCTTCTGTCGAACATCTACCCCGAAGTACTTCCCTGGTCGATTGGCGTCTACAATCTCCTCCTCGGCCCGTTGCTGTCCAATCAGTTATATTGTTCAGGAAGTGAGGATAAAAATTCAATTTAAACTATTTAATTGAAGAAGTGAGTTGTTTTGACAGGCAGGTCCAGAATTTATCGGAAGTGTTTGTAACCCACGTACATATTAACATTGATAAAAATGATTCCGATATTGATAAAATTGATGCTAAAATTGATAAGGCAGCGGTTACTGAAACCAATGAAAATGCAAAATTAAAAATTTCGTACGGTGCAGGTTCTGTATTAAGAATGAATCGGTCTTTATATTTGAAAGTTCTATATTTTTTTAAGGGACCTCACTATTGCTCCTCTTAGGATTCCTAAAACGAGGAACTTAGACTCCTTTAGGATCTTTGGAACACAAACTGTCACACCTTTCTCTCTCAAGGTCTTCCCTCTACTCTCTCACCGACGCTCCAGTTTCTTCGTTCGGAAAGACTTCGGATTTCCATCTTGCTTCGAGATGGAACGTTTCTTTTCTCTTTTCCTCAAGCACCTGGAACTACATAACAAGTTTACACATCTTATTTTACGAATTTTATTAAATCCCTATCTCGTTCATATCACTTAAGTACCGTAAGTAGCCTATTTATCCTTAATAAATTCTAAATTTATAAAAGTATATCGTGTACTGAAAACTACATTAATTTCTGAAATTTAATTGGTCGAAGAAAGGGCTTAACATCGCGTGATCGCTAACTCCGTGGTGTGGCATCGTGTGTGACCCCTATCCTTCACCTATATTGGCTGTTTACTACCTCATCCCAGTGTAGGTACGCACATGTTTTGCGCCCTCGAACTTTGTTCACGTGAACGAGTGTCGTTTTGATGATAGGCCTACATAAAAAAAACTTCTAGTTATTAAACCTAACTTATATTTTTCATTTGTATATTTCTGATCCTATGTTTTATATCTATTAATAAACCCCTATTTTTCAATCCCAACAAATGGAAACAAAACGTAAAAAAATATCCACGGATGCAAAACTGAAACAAGGAGACTCACGCTGGAAAAAAGCTACATGAAATAAAACTGTACCTAAAAAAATTATTGATCCACAAAACAAACGAGGAAATCAAGGTACAAAAACAAAATTAACTCAAAATACTTTTACTTTTTTTCGAAAAGAAAAATGAAATGTAAAGTGGATGTTGGTTCGTGAAAAGACAGAGTAAATGAGATGAGTGAGTTGCTTAAGGAACAAATCAGCTCGGTGTTTGACTCCACTAAGCCCGAGATGAAAATAGAAAATCCGGATGAATTCTTTGATATAGATATAAATCAGTCAAGAACAAGCACGCACACGAATCTTTTAATGGATTTTGAATTCTTGGAAGAAGACGTAATTAAGGCTCTCTAACACACACAAGAAAATTCAACATCAGGGTCAGATACATGGAATGTCACGTTTCCGAAGAAATGCAAAAAGAGTATAAGGAAGCTGCTATACTTACTCTGGAGGAAATCACCCGACACAGGACAAAGTCCACCCCTATTGAAGAACACCCCCCCCCCCCCTTCAGCAGATGTTAAGCCTTTTAGGCACAGAATTAGCAAGACGAGAGAGAATTGAGTTTGCACATTGGGATGTTAAACAAGGGGACAAAGGCAGTCACAGCACCAAAGTTTCTACAAAGAGGAATAGCCGAGGTACAGTGTCAGCCCTATAAGCATCCTCTGAGAATAAATTAAAGGGAATCAAGAAAAGCATATTTTGCGAAGGCAACCACAAGTCATATAAATGTGAGGTGGCTTAGGCTTTACAAGTTGAGGAGAGAAAGGACGGGGTAACTAAGTCCACAGCATGTTTTAAATGTTTTTTGAAAAGTCACAGAGCAAGGTTTTGTAAGTTTAAAATTTTGTGCAAAAAAATGCCATGGCCGGCATCAGCCATTCTTGTGTGAAAACACTCCTAGTAGGCCTACCCCAGAAGGAGAGACATCAGTGGCACATGTCACTGCTATAAAAGGGAGTAAAAGTAAAGGGGGATTATTGCAAACAGCTGCAGCATTATCAATTGGGAATGATGGAGAAGCTACTGTAAGAGTGTTGTTTGATAGTGGTAGCCAGTGTAGCTTTATTAAAACCAGAATTTCCAGAAAATTGAAGTTTAAAGAACTTAAGAGGGAAAATTTAAGAATTTCTCGGTTTGGGGGTTCCGTTCGAAACCGAACCAAAGTTAAGAAGGTAGAAGTTCTGGTTAAGGGGTTGTTACCACAAAGTCCCACTATCAAGGTCCAAGCTGTAGAGATTGAGGAACTTTGTGCTCCAGTCACTCACTACTTGTTTAGATATGACATGTGTCCAAGAATTGCAAGTTAAAGGAATTAATTTAGGAAATAATAAGTTTGAAGGAACAGAAGGTATTATTCTTTTGATTGGAGCTGACTATTATTGGGACTTCATCACTGGTAACATTGTCCGTACATCTCGAGGTCCTGTAGCTATTGAAAGTAAGCTAGGCTGGATGCTACATGGTAGCTATTGCAATGAAATGGAGATTAAAGCTCTTTTTGTTAAGATTGAGGAGAACAGCCATGGTTTGGAAAGGCATTTGAAAGCCTTTTGGGAACTTGAATCCATTGGCATAAAGGACAAACAGGAGAAGCAGGCAAGTACAGTGAACAGTGATGTTTTAGAGCAATTTGAAAAAGGTATTGGGTTTAGAGATGATTGCTACGAAGTTGGCCTCCCTTGGAAGGATTCTTGCAAACCCAGTTCAAACGTTCAGCTCGCTAATAGGAGGTTGGAGACTTCATTGCACAGGCTAAGGAAAAATGAGGAGTTGTTAAATGAATACAATGAGGCCATCCTAAGCTATGTAAAGGAGGGCTATGTTGAAAGGGTGCAAGGTTAGCTGGTGAGCCAGGAGGCACATTATCTGCCACACCATGCAGTAGTACGACGAGACAAAACTACCACCAAACTGAGGGTAGTTTTTGATGGCTCAGCCAAGGACAAAGGTAGTGTGTCCTTGAATGACTGTTTGGATGCTGGGCCAAATTTAAATGCAGATTTATTTTCCTTGTTACTGCGATTCAGGTTTGGTAGAGTAGCATTGATTGCAGATGTGAAGCAAGCATTTTTGAGGATAAAGTTAAGACCAGAGGACAGAGATGCAGTAAGATATCTGTGGGTGGATACGAAAGACTTGTTGGAAAATGAACCCAAGGTTCAAGCATATAGAATGAAGTCAGCTCTAGTCCATTTCTGTTGGCAGGTACTATGCAGTACCATTTTAAGAAATATTCTGAAGTCTATCCTAATACTATTGAACACATAAATTAAATTTTTATGTTGATCATTTGCTGTGTTCAGTGGATAATACAGAAACGGCTAAACAGATATTCATGGAGGCTAGAGCTATAATGAGGGAGGCTGTCATGGAGTTTAGAAAATGCTACACTAATCATTCTCAGTTACAACAGTTTATGAGTCAGTCCTGTGTAGGACCTGATGCAGCATAAAGTATTGAGGATTCTGGTGTGGGACATAGACACCAAGGTGTTAGGCATTGTTTGGCAGCAAGGAGAGGATTTGTTTACCTTCAATAGGAAATCTTTAGTAGAGCTGGCTGAGAACGAGACAAGGTGGACAAAACGTACAACTCTTAGTTTGGCTTCAAAGGTCTTTGATCCTCTTGGATTCCTGGCTCCATTTGTGATAAAGTAAAAAATTTGGTTTCAGAGCGTCTGGGAAATTGGACTTGGTTGGTAAAGTGGAACATCTTGGAAACATTGAAATCCCAAGATGGTACTTTGGAGAGTTGAACAATAATCCAGATAATTTGGAGCCGCACATCTTTTGTGATGCAATTGAGGAAGCCTATGCAACTTGCATTTATATAAGAGGCACATTCAAAGAGGAAGTACTGTAAGTTGCAGATTGGTTGCTGCAAAGAGCAGAGTAACACCTTTGAAAAGGCTTTATATTCCAAAGTTGGAATTGATGGGTGCAGTCATTGCTAGTCGGCTTGCAGTTACAGTGCACAACTCCTTGGGCCTTTATGAAATTCCAAGCTATTATTGGACAGACTCCACTATAGTTTGGCACTGGTTATGAAGCCAGGCAAGGAAAAGGAAACCATTTGTTGCCAATAGGATGGAGGGAATTCAAGCACACACAGATCCAAAGCAATGGAAGCATTGTCCAGGCACCCAAAAACCAGCTGATTTAACAACACGAGGAATTTCAGTGAAAGATCTTGCACAGTCAAGTTTGTGGTGGAATGGGGCAGAGTAGCTAAAACTTGGAAGTGAAATTTGGCCTTCTAATCAGCCTATTGTAGGAGAAAGCCAGGCTGGAAAAGAATGGGTGAGTGAGATGAGAAAATGCACTGTGAACAGTTGTCAAGTTATGCAGCAGGACCCCATATTGAGGCTTGAAGACATTAGCAGTCTGAAAAGGTTAAGAGTGACAGCATGGGTATAGGCTATAGATTTACAGACAACATTAAGGGAGAAACAAAAAGGGAAGGAATTCTGAACAGTAAGGAGATTCAGCAAGCCAGGCAATACTGGGTGGTATATGTGCAGAAGGAAAAATTTGCTGAAGAGAGAAAATTGCTCACCAGCAGTCCATTACAGTTTCTACCAACACATTCTGCTCTCAAGGGTTTGTATGTGTTTTTGGATCAAGATTTATTGAGAGTAGGAGGTAGACTACGGTTTTCTGGGCTTCCAGAGGAGAAAAGACATCCAAGTTTGCTACCTTCTGGGGGGGCACTTTTTGAAACTTTTGATCCTGGATACGCATCATAAGTTGTTACATTCTGGAGTTAGAGAAGTGATAATAGAGATCAGACAAGAGTTTTCGATTCCCAAAATTAGACAAGTAGTAAAAAAGGTCTTGCATAGATGTGTGATTTGCAAGCGTTGGAGTGCAAAGCTTTATCATGAAAAGGTGGCCCCACTTCAAAGATAACGGTGTAATCTATACTGCCCCATTAGATGTAGTGGGAGTAGACTTTGCAGGTTCAGTCTTTGTGTATGAGCAAGGGGAATATAACAAAGGTTATATATGGCTTTTCACATGTTACCAACAGAGCAATCCATTTGGAGTTGGTAAGCAAGTTAAGCAGTGATGTATTTCTTTTGGCCTTATAAAGGTTTGTGAACAGAAGTGGTTTCCCAAAGAAAATCATATCGGATAATGCAAAAACCTTCAAAAGGGCTGCAAAGGAACTTCAAGAAGTTTGGTCCTTGCTAAAAGAGGAGGGATTCCAATCCTACTTTTCACACCATAGGGTACAGTGGGAGTTTATTGTTGAGAGAGCACCATGGTGGGGAGAATTTGGGGAAAGGCTAGTGAGAAGTGTAAAGTATCTATTAAAGAAACTTTTAGCTTATGCGCATTTGAGCAAAGAAGAATTATGCACTGTTTTGCGTGAAGTAGAAGCAATGGTGAAGAACAGGCCCATCACCTTTGTTTATAACAGTATGCAGGATGCAGAGCCTTTGACACCAAATCATTTTTTTTTGTCGTAAACGATTAACATCAAGCCCCAGTTTGCCAGAAGACTTACAGCCTATCCAGAGCAGTCAAGAAGAATTAACCAGAAGGTTCAAGTCCCTTGAAGAGCTACAAGATCAGTTTTGGAAGAGGTGGCAGATGGAATACTTGGGGATGAAAGAACAAGGCAATTCTGGAAGCTTGGCATAATTGAAGAGGTGTTTGTTGGCAAAGACAATTTAGTTAGGTCTGCACTGGTGAAGACTTCAGGAGGAAAATTAAAGAGACCTATACAAAAACTCTATGCTTCAGAAATCAGCGAAAACACGGTTAGTCAAAATGAAGCATTTGGGTTACAGCCTCATGGAGAAGGCTTGGCTAAATTTGCAGAAGGTAATGACAACACTGCATCTTCGGTGTGGAGTGTTAGAAAATCTAGAAGAGGAAGAGCCATTGTTGTCCCAAAGCGATATGATGACTAAGCTGATTGATGCAGCATTGCTTGTATATATTAAGTTAAGGTGTGTATATATATATATATATATATATCCATCTCATAATTGTAAGGTTAGTGAAAAATTCACTTAATGTAGAGCTAGCATTTTTGGGCTCTTTTGGCATCATTGTTTGGGCACTCTTGTGGCATAATTGTTTTGGGGCACTGGCGCGTCCTTTCTACTCGTTTGTTGAATGCGGCACTTACAGGGCGTTGTCTTATAGAGAGCTCTCTTGCATTTCAGTTTGAATGTTTAGATACAAGATTGTTGCATCGTACAATGATGCAGGTTGTGTGTTGTTGCAAGGTTCAGAAAGAAGACTATAAATATTGCCCCTTTTGTTTTTTATTTTAATTTTATGCAACTGAGGCCTAAGGTAGGCCCACATCGAGTCAGCAACCCTGAGGTAGGACCTAATAGAACCTGCAAGTCCGTAAGTTTTAGTCTAGCCTAACTTGGGCTCTGTGGCCCTTCAGAGCTTGGCCGTTTAGCGCTCAGCTGGGATTCTGAACCCAATAAAATAAAAAATAACACAAGGAGAGAGTCAAAATCTAGGTCTCTGACGCCCACGATACCATTTTACTTATTTTTTTTATAAATTTTGAAAAGATTGAGTAGTGTGTAAAATGCATGTATGTATGCATGTAAAATGCACTTGAAACTCATGAGCCTGCTTTTTCCTCGATTTGACAAGTATACAATTTTGTACAAGCGTAGTCTGACAGTCTTAGTCTTAGTCTTAGTCTGTTTTATTTACTGTCTCACTCTGACTGGATATAGGTAGGTTTTCATTAACTTCTGAAACGTTCAACCAAGACTTGCTGACAGTAATTTTAAATACATTTTGATACGTTTTCACAGAATCAATTATGTGTATATATTTTTTATAATGTATGTTCTTCAAAACCTCCATTGAGTGAAAAATGTGTGTATGCATATGATGTACGTACATATTCTTCGGTCACAAAAATTGATTGTAAGGGAATGAAGAAAATTCACTTCAAAATCGTTTCCCCTTTCATTATAGTTTTCTTTATATTTCATTCAGATGTGAAAGAATAGCATTTCTTAGATCGACTATTATAAATCCACTATCACAATTCTTGTTTCGTTCTTTAATGATAATAATAAAGTTTATTGGCAGGAGACAAATCCCATAAAAAAGTACAATATTCATAAAGATAATAACCGATACAACAAGATCAGTTTTGGAAGAGGTGGCAGATGGAATACTTGGGGATGAAAGAACAAGGCAATTCTGGAAGCTTGGCATAATTGAAGAGGTGTTTGTTGGCAAAGACAATTTAGTTAGGTCTGCACTGGTGAAGACTTCAGGAGGAAAATTAAAGAGACCTATACAAAAACTCTATGCTTCAGAAATCAGCGAAAACACGGTTAGTCAAAATGAAGCATTTGGGTTACAGCCTCATGGAGAAGGCTTGGCTAAATTTGCAGAAGGTAATGACAACACTGCCTCTTCGGTGTGGAGTGTTAGAAAATCTAGAAGAGGAAGAGCCATTGTTGTCCCAAAGCGATATGATGACTAAGCTGATTGATGCAGCATTGCTTGTATATATTAAGTTAAGGTGTATATATATATATATATATATCCATCTCATAATTGTAAGGTTAGTGTGATAGCGTGGGGTAGACACCCCAGTTAGGTTACTTAGGTTCTAGCAAACAATCAAAAGCACTTACCGGTGCGTTGAATTAGGTATTCCTTGAAGCCTACCGTTTTATTCCTGTGTCCCACAAACAGCCTACCTAACTCTCTCTTACATTACCAATTTAGAAGCTATAGACATTACCCCTAACTATACTTAAGTACGAACAACTTCCTACCCGATTTGTCACCTTAGATTCATCACCTAATTTTACTCAGCACCAAAGATTAGGTCAGATAGGAAAAAACATGTCTAGGCCAGACCAAAACAATACGAACAGACGCGTTGGTTCGTTTATGACTTGCTCTTGCCATTCAGCTTAGATTTAGTGATATTTACCCTTTAATGACTTTTAGACTATATACATATATATACATACACGTCACCTCACTCCTCCCCTACAAGTTTAGTCTGTCAGGGGGATGAGGGACCCTAGACGACCTGCGGAGCGGGGTTGATGTAGTAGGATTAGGTGCAACCTGTATCGGCGGGCAAGTTGAACCATTTTCCGGAGGATCAGTTCTCTCTTCCGGAAGACTCTGGTCCTTCTGCACTTCCCGTTCCCATATCTGGTCCTGATGGCGTTTAATAGAACGACCATCTTCTAGTTGGCACTTGAAGGAAACAGGGCCCGTTCTCTCCTGCACAGTTGCAGGAACCCATTTTGGTCCAGCCCCATAGTTGCGAATCACAACTGGATCATTAGGTTTCGCTTCTAGAACTCTCCCTCTTTTAGTGTCGTGGTACAACTTCTGTTTTTCCTGATGGCGTAAAACTCGTTGTTGTAACATTTCGTTTGGACGTAACAAATCAAAAACTGAACGAATTCCCCGCCCAATCAGAAGTTTAGAGGGAGACACCCCCGTCGTGGTGTGTGGTGTTATTCGATATTTAAACAAAAATTTATCCAACACCACTTGCATTTCTTCCCCCCGAGAATGACGCAAGGCCGACTTGAAAGTACGGACCATGTTTTCCGCGAGACCGTTAGTAGACGGGTGGAAAACACTAGACCGGACGTGTCTAATGCCATTTAGGTGGACGAAGGAACGAAATTCCTCACTGGTAAAACAAGTACCATTGTCGGAAACCAGGACTACGGGTAAACCCCATCGAGCGAAAACTGAACGGAGTAAGCGAATAGTAACACCCGAAGTCGTGGAAGTGGTTGGAAAAATTTCCACCCACTTAGAGTAGGCGTCCACAATGACTAGGAAATAAGTATTATTTATAGGACCTGCATAGTCAACATGGATCCTATGCCACGGTATAGTAGGCCATTCCCAAGGATGAAGTGGACTTTTCCTTGGGAGATCTCTGTTCTCTAGGCAGCTTTGACAGGAACGAACCAATGATTCGAGTTCTCCATCTAAACCAGGCCACCAGAAATAAGCTCTCGCCAGCTCTTTCATTTTTGTTGCGCCCATGTGTTCAGCGTGAAGTTCCTTCACTAAATTCGACCTGCCTTTATTTGGAATAATCACTCTGTGGCCCCATAAGAGACAGCCATTTTGAATAGAGAGGCCAGACTGACGCTGAATAAAAGGCTGTAATTCACTCTCAACCTTAGTAGGCCAACCAACTGAGCAGAAATGGATGACCCTAGACAGAATAGGGTCTGATTTTGTCCACTGCTCTATTTGTACTGCAGATACTGGAGTGGATTCCAAAAACTCCACCAAGTGAACCCATTCTGTAGGTATAGGTACACAATCATTCGGATTTTCTAAGGGCAACCTACTTAGCGCATCAGCCGTACCTAGAAGTTTACCTGACCGATGTACTAAGTCAAATTTATAAGCTTGTAGAATCAGTGCCCATCGTTGAATCCTACCTGAGGCCATAACTGGAATATTTTTATTGGTGAAAATAAACCTAAAAGAGGCTTATGGTCAGTAATTAGTTTAAATTCATGACCCCATAGATAGAAATGAAATTTTTTTACTGCAAATACTAAGGCTAATGCTTCACGTTCCACTTGTGCATATCGTCTTTCCGTCTCAGTTAGTGTTCTAGAAGCAAAACAGATAGGCCTATCTACACCATCAATGTGGTGAGATAACACTGCCCCAATTCCATAAGAACTGCTGTCTGCTGAAACTACGAGAGGAAGTTTAGGATCATAATGCACTAGGAGAGTGGACTTTAGTAGTACGTCCTTGGAAGCCTCAAATGCTTCCTTTTGAGTTTTCTCCCATCTCCACTGTTCCCCAGATCGTAATAGCTTATTTAGGGGTTCAAGGAAAGTCGATGCATTAGGCAAAAATTTCCTATAAAAGTTTAGGAGACCTAAATAAGCTTGTAACTGTGTGATGTTTTGTGGAGGTGGTGCCTTTTCTATTGCTTCTAGTTTATCCACCGTTGGATGCCTGAGGCATCTATGCGGAACCCTAAATATGAAACCTCGTTAGTGACCCATGAACACTTTTCTCTCTTTAGCTTAAGTCCAGCATCCCGGAGTCTTTTTAGAACCGTGGTTAATCTAGTTAGGTGTTCTTTTTTAGTCGAACCTGAAATGAGGACATCATCTAGAAAGCAAAGTACCCCTGGAATGTGACCTAGAACTTGGTCCATTGTCCTCTGAAAAATACCTGGAGCCGATGCTATTCCATAGCATAGCCTATTGTACTTATATAGGCCTCGGTGCGTATTTATGATAGTCAAATCTTTAGAGTTTTCATCTAAACTTAGTTGAGCATAGGCTTGGGACATATCGAGTTTTGTGAAATATTTACCCCCAGCAAGAGAGCTAAATAATTCATCAGGCTTGGGTATAGGATAGCAATCTAGAAGGACGGCTCAATTTGCTGTTAAACGGTAATCCCCGCATAACCGCACGGACTTGTCCGGTTTTAGTACAGGAACTACTGGGGCAGCCCACTTAGCGTGTGTGACTGGTTCAATAATTTTATCTTTTAGCAGCCTGTCAATTTCTAAATCTACCTTCTCCCGCAGTGCATGCGCAATTGAACGAGCCTTACAAAATTTCGGAGTTACATTAGGATCTACTTCTATGCAGACCTGATGGCCTTTTAGGTTGCCTACTTCAGGCCCAAAAATAGAAGAAAACTCCCTTAACAATGAGTCTATGTCAGATGGATATGAGAGTGTATGCACATCTGCCTGACCCCTTGGCAAGATTTTGTCAATTGGCATTTTCAAAGCATCAATCCAATCACGGCCTAGTAGAGTAGGCCCTTGCTCATCCACCACTAAAAGGGTTAAGGGATGAGACAAAGTTTTCTGGTTGAGTGTAACTGTGACGTATGCTTCTCCACAAATAGGTATTTGTATGTCCCCGTACTTCTTCAAAATCGTTTTAGATGCATGTAGTTTAGGTGTGTTTTTGAAAATCTTATCAAAAACTACCTTGGACATGACCGTCCGGGCAGCACCCGTATCCAATTCTAGAGGAACTGTAATTCCATTTAGGCCTACCTCTACAATATATGGGCCTGTATTTTTCCCACTTTGCTGCTCATAGAATAGGTACTCCACTCCAATGTTCGAAGTATTTCCCTTTTGAGGATTTATACTAGAAATGTTAAAATTAGAATTTTCACCCTTTGTTTTTTGAAAAACACACTTTAGCTATGTGGCCTATTTTACTACAGTTTCGGCAAACTGCTTCTTTAAAAGGGCAATCTTTCTTCCAATGGTGTTTTCCACACCCTGTACATGGCTTGGAAGGCTTAGTAGAATTAGTAGGCTTAGTCGTATTCGCCTCATACCTTTTATTTGCCTGTCTAGTAGGCTCGTTAGGTCTGCCAGGCCTAGAAGATTTAAAGCTATTTACGTGTTGGGCTTTACTACTATGATTTCCAAAAGCTCTAACATCTTTAGCAGCTGCTTCTCTAGCCGTAGCTATTTCTACAGCCTGACTAAAAGTTAGGTCCTGTATGGCTAATAGGGCTCTCTGGGTAGACTCCTCTTTGAGACCCATTACAAACCTATCTCTTAGCATTTCATCTAATTTGTCCCCAAATTTACACGTACGGCTATGGCTTTTTATTCCTGCAACAAACTCTGCAATGCTTTCATTTCCCGTCTGATGCCTTGAATAAAATTTGAAACGTTCATAGATGAGAACTACTCGGGGTTTGTAGTGATCGGTTAGGGCCTGTACCAATTCATTATAGGTGCAAGTTTCCGGTGCTTTAGGAGAAACTAGGTCCATAACTAAACCAAACGTTTTAGGGCCTATTATAGTTAAAAAGGTAGGTACTTTCTTAGCATCCGGAATGGAATTTGCCTCGAAAAACAACCTCACCCTAGTGGCATAAGCTTCGAAGTCCTCCCCATTGTCTTCGTAGGGGCTTATATGGCCAATCACCGACATGCTAGAGCAAAACCGAATTAGGCCAAATCACGTGAAGTAGGTTAGGTTAGGTTTAAATTTGGTCTAGTTACTCCCCAGTTAGGGCTGAATAGTGAATTTTATTAGAGTTAGGGCTGAGTAGTAATTAGTTTTAGAGTTAGGGCTGAGTAGGAATTAGTTTTAGAGTTAGGGCTGAATAGGAATTAGTTTTAGAGTTAGGGCTGAGTAGGAATTAGTTTTAGAGTTAGGGCTGAGTAGGAATTAGTTTTTAGAGTTAGGGCGGCGGGACCTACGCTATAGTACGGTAGCTTACCCACACAAACAAACCAAATCGGACGACCCACTAGGCTACATCCAATTTTCCAAACAACCACTTGAACCCAATAAGCCAAATTAACCCAATGAGCCAAATTTAACCCAATGAACAAAATTTAACCAAATGAGCCAAATCCCATCCTCGTCGCCAAATGTGATAGCGTGGGGTAGACACCCCAGTTAGGTTACTTAGGTTCTAGCAAACAATCAAAAGCACTTTCCGGTGCGTTGAATTAGGTATTCCTTGAAGCCTACCGTTTTATTCCTGTGTCCCACAAACAGCCTACCTAACTCTCTCTTACATTACCAATTTAGAAGCTATAGACATTACCCCTAACTATACTTAAGTACGAACAACTTCCTACCCGATTTGTCACCTTAGATTCATCACCTAATTTTACTCAGCACCAAAGATTAGGTCAGATAGGAAAAAACATGTCTAGGCCAGACCAAAACAATACAAACAGACGCGTTGGTTCGTTTATGACTTGCTCTTGCCATTCAGCTTAGATTTAGTGATATTTACCCTTTAGTGACTTTTAGACTATATACATATATATATACATACACGTCACCTCAGTTAGTGAACAATAATCCAGATAATTTGGAGCCGCACATCTTTTGTGATGCAATTGAGGAAGCCTATGCAACTTGCATTTATATAAGAGGCACATTCAAAGAGGAAGTACTGTAAGTTGCAGATTGGTTGCTGCAAAGAGCAGAGTAACACCTTTGAAAAGGCTTTATATTCCAAAGTTGGAATTGATGGGTGCAGTCATTGCTAGTCGGCTTGCAGTTACAGTGCACAACTCCTTGGGCCTTTATGAAATTCCAAGCTATTATTGGACAGACTCCACTATAGTTTGGCACTGGTTATGAAGCCAGGCAAGGAAAAGGAAACCATTTGTTGCCAATAGGATGGAGGGAATTCAAGCACACACAGATCCAAAGCAATGGAAGCATTGTCCAGGCACCCAAAAACCAGCTGATTTAACAACACGAGGAATTTCAGTGAAAGATCTTGCACAGTCAAGTTTGTGGTGGAATGGGGCAGAGTAGCTAAAACTTGGAAGTGAAATTTGGCCTTCTAATCAGCCTATTGTAGGAGAAAGCCAGGCTGGAAAAGAATGGGTGAGTGAGATGAGAAAATGCACTGTGAACAGTTGTCAAGTTGCAGCAGGACCCCATATTGAGGCTTGAAGACATTAGCAGTCTGAAAAGGTTAAGAGTGACAGCATGGGTATAGGCTATAGATTTACAGACAACATTAAGGGAGAAACAAAAAGGGAAGGAATTCTGAACAGTAAGGAGATTCAGCAAGCCAGGCAATACTGGGTGGTATATGTGCAGAAGGAAAAATTTGCTGAAGAGAGAAAATTGCTCACCAGCAGTCCATTACAGTTTCTACCAACACATTCTGCTCTCAAGGGTTTGTATGTGTTTTTGGATCAAGATTTATTGAGAGTAGGAGGTAGACTACGGTTTTCTGGGCTTCCAGAGGAGAAAAGACATCCAAGTTTGCTACCTTCTGGGGGGGCACTTTGTGAAACTTTTGATCCCGGATACGCATCATAAGTTGTTACATGCTGGAGTTAGAGAAGTGATAATAGAGATCAGACAAGAGTTTTCGATTCCCAAAATTAGACAAGTAGTAAAAAAGGTCTTGCATAGATGTGTGGTTTGCAAGCGTTGGAGTGCAAAGCTTTATCATGAAAAGGTGGCCCCACTTCCAAGATAACGGTGTAATCTATACTGCCCCATTAGATGTAGTGGGAGTAGAGTTTGCAGGTTCAGTCTTTGTGTATGAGCAAGGGGAATATAACAAAGGTTATATATGGCTTTTCACATGTTACCAACAGAGCAATCCATTTGGAGTTGGTAAGGAAGTTAAGCAGTGATGTATTTCTTTTGGCCTTATAAAGGTTTGTGAACAGAAGGGGTTTCCCAAACAAAATCATATCGGATAATGCAAAAACCTTCAAAAGGGCTGCAAAGGAACTTCAAGAAGTTTGGTCCTTGCTAAAAGAGGAGGGATTCCAATCCTACTTTTCACACCATAGGGTACAGTGGGAGTTTATTGTTGAGAGAGCACCATGGTGGGGAGAATTTGGGGAAAGGCTAGTGAGAAGTGTAAAGTATCTATTAAAGAAACTTTTAGCTTATGCGCATTTGAGCAAAGAAGAATTATGCACTGTTTTGCGTGAAGTAGAAGCAATGGTGAAGAACAGGCCCATCACCTTTGTTTATAACAGTATGCAGGATGCAGAGCCTTTGACACCAAATCATTTTTTTTTTCGTAAACGATTAACATCAAGCCCCAGTTTGCCAGAAGACTTACAGCCTATCCAGAGCAGTCAAGAATTAACCAGAAGGTTCAAGTCCCTTGAAGAGCTACAAGATCAGTTTTGGAAGAGGTGGCAGATGGAATACTTGGGGATGAAAGAACAAGGCAATTCTGGAAGCTTGGCATAATTGAAGAGGTGTTTGTTGGCAAAGACAATTTAGTTAGGTCTGCACTGGTGAAGACTTCAGGAGGAAAATTAAAGAGACCTATACAAAAACTCTATGCTTCAGAAATCAGCGAAAACACGGTTAGTCAAAATGAAGCATTTGGGTTACAGCCTCATGGAGAAGGCTTGGCTAAATTTGCAGAAGGTAATGACAACACTGCCTCTTCGGTGTGGAGTGTTAGAAAATCTAGAAGAGGAAGAGCCATTGTTGTCCCAAAGCGATATGATGACTAAGCTGATTGATGCAGCATTGCTTGTATATTAGGGTGGATCGATTTTACATTTTTTTCGATTTCCATATTCTAATAGAGACAACCACTTGCGCATGCATGAGAAAATAGCCTCTGCAAAATCTTAGCTTAATAGGTAATCATCTTCTGCCCCCGGCAGAGCGATGAAAATCATATTTTAGTTGTCAAAAACGTATTTTTCTTATAATTTTAAAAATATTTCAATATGCATCAAAATTATTCCTAATAACTATAAAGTCGATGAAAAAGACCTCATATGATCGTTTTTCCAAGCGCGTTGTCCTACGTTAATATCTTTTGCCCCCGGCAACAACGTCAAATGTTGAAAAAATAGGTAATTTATATACATATTTTCAGATCGGCTCTTTGTCTTAAATAATGCATTTATACATTTCCCATAGCATTTATATCGTTGCTTAGGCATGAAATAACACACGCAAAATTTTATGACTCTAGAGTAATATCTTCTGTCCCCGAGAAAAGTCTAAATGTAGATTATAATTACGTTAATGCGATGTTATAAGTACGATAAGTACTAAGTACAGCTCCTCGCTTGCTAATTTTATAAAATTAGCAACCCAGAACTCACCACGAGGAGGTGGCTGTACGTCGAGTTCCACCCTATCCAGCCCCAACCACCCTTCCTTTGGCTGCATGTCGATTTACATACGGTAATCTTTCTTAGAATCAAATCGTGGAATTTTTGTTCGAGAGTGAAGACGGAGCGGATAAATCCGTCCCTCTCTTCTATTCCACTTACACTGGCAGAGGCTTCGGTTACTAATTTGATGATTCTCTCGACCGCTTGAGTATGACAAGGGAATAGTGGGATCAGTCCATCAGGCTGGTCTCCCGTATGGAAAACTGATGAGTGGGTAGTTGGGAGGTAACGAAAATGGTTCACTGAGTAGGTAGGTAGTTAATCTAACAATTATTAAATTCCTTTTATGTCAATAACTGGGTGGATGAAACCAATTGGTTGCTCACCAGAGTTATTCTCCACACTAGTATTTATATACTGTGTGGGAGGAGCGTGCTCGGTAATAGATACATTACCGCTCAACCAACCGAGGAAAAAACCAAGACAACGCTGGTGCAAGAAGCCCCGCGAAGAGGAGAACAAAAGGAGAACGAAAACGAAGAACGGGGCGAGAAGACGTACCAGCAAGTACGCTCTCGACAATTACACAACCGGAGAAGGGAGAGACTCCAATAACTAAAAGTAAGTGACTAATTGAGTTTTTACACCAGTAAGTTAATCACATTAAATTAAGCTGGGTCAGACAAGTTAGGCCTACATTGTGGCCTAAGACCCAGCATCAACTCATAGCTTAACAAAGGTGAAGGTAGATTGCCCTAACCTAATCTTGTGAGGAATCCTACTGTGGACCTCAATTTATCTGCCCGCTCTGGACCATTTCCGGAATCTCTAGGCTGACCCCTCTAGGCTAGACTTGATCTACTCTATAGTTAGACTGGAGATATAAGGGGTGGGTTAATTGTGGACCAATTCATACAGAGCATTTTTCGCATTGGTGGTCCGTGTGTGGGGAATTTACAAACCTTAACCTTACTTAACAAAAATTGCAGAATTAGGCTAAATGGTCTAGCCTAAGCCTAAGCCTAAGCTAATCAAGCCTAATTAGGTCTACAACCTAGGGCCTAACTAGGAAACATTTACATTTAAGGAGTCTCATTCTCTTATAAGCTTAGACCTGAGTGACATAAGTACTTGGGGGGATTAAACCAAATTTAAACTCGACTGTTTTGTCTGTGCTCTCTCTTCTCTGGTAATTTCTTCTTGTCCTCTATTTCATTACGATCCCCAGTTAAACAATTTTGACTTAGACATGGACAGTGCGGAATTGAAAAAGTTAAAAAAGAAAAGGGGGCAAAGTTGGGAGCTGTTACAAAGGCTGTGAACACTTTTAACAATATTACACAACCAGATAAGGAAAATTTAGAGAGTGTAATTATTAAATTGGAAATTAAAAAGAAGGAAATAATAGCCATTAATGAGAGTATTTCAGAGTTAGTTGAATCCGAAATGGCTGAAGAACAATTGATAGACCTTTACGCTGATGATGATGATCAGGTAAGCTCAATTGAACAGCAAATAAGGAGACTACGGTCTCGTTTGACTGACTTAACACCAAAAAAACCTAATTCTGATTTTAATCAAAGTAGGGCTAACCTTCAACAAAATTTAAGTGGCATGCTAAATCCTAAGTCACAAGAATTGAGGGCTCAGTTACCCATTTTGCTAGTACCAACATTTGAAGGGGACACGGTACAATTCCCATCTTTTATTGACAAATTTGAGAATTTAATAGGTAATAAACCTTATATTTCAACTGTTGAAAAGTTTAGTTACTTAACTAGTTCCCTTAAAGGCCCAGCCTATAACCTAATAGCCTATTTACCAGCCGTAGGGGATTCATATGAAGAAGCTATTGATCTTTTAAAACGTAATTACATTAATAAAGATTTGATTGTATATGAATTATCTCAACAAATTTTTGAATTTGCACCCATAAAAGATAACCATAGTGATATGGAAATTTTTTATACAAAATTAGAAGCTATTATAGGACAACTGGTTGGCAATGAGATAGATATTAAAGCTTCATCTTGGATTATACAAAGCATAGTACTTAGGTGCCTTCCTTCGAGGGTTAAAGATATTTTAATTCTAAAGACGGGAGAAAATTATCCTAATTTAGAACAAATAAGAAAACACTTCCCCAATATCCTAACTAATTACAAATTGAGAGATTTTCCAACACATAAGACCCAGACTATGGATAAACCAAAGACTGTTCCCAGAGACCAACTAGCTACAGCCAAACAGACAAAACTTGATACTGTAGAATCAAATGTGACCAACTATAATACACGAACACCTACATTACAGAACTTTAATGTAACTGCTGCCCTCAACTTACACACCACATTGCAAATTTTGTGCAAGTAATGAACACAGTAGTACTGGGTGTGACAAATATTCAGACTTTAACCAAAGGGCTAAAAGATGTGAACAGTTGAACCTGTGTAAAAAGTGTACTGGCCAGGGACATTATAAGAAAGACTGTAAATCTAGGTTAAGATTCAAGTGTAAGTTTTGTAAAAGTTTACGACATGTCTCATCAATGTGTGATTCACCAAAGTGTCCAAACAATAGTACTCAAACTCAAAAGATACCTCCCCCAAACAAAGGTAATCAAGAAAATGCCACTTTCATGGGACATTCTGCTTGTTCAAACAATGTAACAAGAAACACTGAGATTCTTTTACCAACTATTACTTTGGACTTAGTGAATAGTGAGGGTAGTACCACTCCAGTGAGATGTCTTATAGACTGTTGTTCTCAACAAACATTTGTTTCAAAAAATGTAGTTAATAAATTGGGTTTGACACCAAACCCGAATGAACAAAACCTCAATATTGCATCCTTTGTTAAGGATAACTCGGACAAAAATAGCTATAAGACAATTGACCTGGAACTACATTTAGAAAGTAAATTCAAGAAAATTGAAGGCAGTTATTATTTCTAAAGTAGGACAAAACAAACTGGTTATACCCAAACTAGAACAAATCATAAATCATTTGGGAAAACACTACAAAATAGCTGATAGACATATCACTAACAACACAGTAGCTAACATTGAAATGCTAATAGGGGCAGATTATATTAATCTTATTCATAAGGGCATAGTAGAGATAGGTAATGGTATAGCTATTCAGACTCCATCAGGGATAGCCCCTTTGGGTGACCTATCAGAATACAACCTAGACCTAAACCAAAACAGCTCATGACCAACAAATACTATGTGCCTCAACTCAGTCCTACATAACACCTGTAAGAATAGCAACACTTTGAATAATATTATCTCAACTGAGAACATTAATTCATCATTATCAAATGAAACTTTGGATGAGGCAATTCAAACTTTATGGTTGCTAGAATCTGTGGGTATACATGACACAAATCAAACTTCAGAAGATCAGTTAATGGTAGAAAGATTTGAAGACACCATTCAGTGCAAAGACAATAGTTATTTTGTTGAGTTACCTTGGAAAATAAATTGTCCAACTTTAAGAGACAATCTCAAAGTAGCTAAAGGACATTTATATAAAGTAATGAAAAAACTCAGACAAGATAATAATATTCAAAAGTAAAGTGATGTCTTCAAAGAACAGCTACAGAAAGGCTTCATTGAAGAAGTAACAAATAACCCTTTTAAAAAAGATGGTTGTCATTATTTAACCCACAGGGGGGTTTATCGACAAGATGCCCCAACAACAAAACTCAGAGTAGTATATAACTGTAGCCTCAAAGACAGTGATAAACACAGTTTGAATGATTGCTTGATTGAGGGTCCTAATCTCATTTCTGACCTTGTGAAGATCTTACTGAGGTTCAGGTTAGACAAATATGCCGTACAAAGTGACATTTCAAAGGCATTTTTGAGAATAAATCTTAAAAATGATATGATAAGAACCAACTTAGGTTCTTATGGTTCAAGGATCCATTTGATTTGAATAAAGGGTTCATAACCTATAGATTTAATGTTGTGTTGTTTGGAGCCAATTGCTCACCTAGCCTATTAGCATTGACAATTAGACATCATTTAAACCAGTTTAATAACTCTCTAACATTGAACTTCCTTAAGGAACATTTTTACGTAGACAATCTAATAGGCTCAACGACAACAAAATCTGAATTATCTGAAGTCTATGAACACTCTCAAAACATTATGCAACAAGGTAACTTTGAACTTAGAGAGTGGATTTCAAATGATGAGGATTTAAACAAAAAGATTTTAAAGGATAATAATGGTCTTACTGAACCATCAGACAGAGTTAAAACTTTAGGTATGAACTGGTATTTGGATGCAACTTCTAACAGTCATGATTCAATCTGTACTAAAGGTTTTAAACTTGATGAGGAAGCAAATACTAAAAGACAAATATTATCAGAGGCTTCCAAAATTTTTGATCCCATGGGTCTATTCCTGCCTTCAACAATAAAATCAAAGATTCTCCTCCAAGAAATTTGGAGGACAAATGTTGGGTGGGATGATCCAATAACAAATGAAAATCAAAATCTTGGAAGAAGTTAGCTACTGATTTAACAAAAGTGCAGAACATTAAAATTCAAAGGTGCTGTGGGTTTAGGGATAAGCCCCAGAGACTTCATGTGTTTTCTGATGCAAGCACACAAGCTTATGGGTGCTGTGCGTATCTTGTAAGCCCTACAGAAAGTCATCTAATTTATGCAAAAGGGAAAGTTGCACCTCTCAAACCTACCCGAACCATACCTCAATTGGAACTATTGGCTGCTACATTAGCCATTAAAACCATTTCATTGCTTAAGGATGCTTACTATGATGTGTTTTTAACTCATATCCACGTCTGGCTTGACAGTCAGATTTGTCTTGCCTGGATACGGAATGATAGCATTAATAGTAAGAATATCTTTGTAAGAAATAGGCTAAAAGAAATAGCTGACGCTAATGAAAGCCTACAAGTAAACTTTCACTATGTTCCAACTAAACAGAATCCAGCAGACTTTCTGACCAGAGGTTTATCCTACAAGTTGTTGAAGTCAAACAAAACTTGGTTTATGGGACCTAAGTGGCTCTGTAATACAGACCAATGGCCTGTGGAACAAGTTAACTTGACATTAAATTTAATCTTTTCAAATGAAAAGGTTGAACCAATCACTAATTATGAACAGTATTCTGATTTCAATAAACTTGTCAGGGTGACAGCCTACTGTTTGAGGTTTGCTCACAACTGTTTAGCTACAATTAACAAACAGCTAAATAAAAATAATCATAATTATACAGAAGTTGCAACCAAATACTGGATAGGCCAAGCACAACAAAAAGAGTACAATAAAGAGTTAGAATTCTTAACTAATGGGAAACAAACAAAAGAACCTGTACCATCAGTAGTTGTGGATCTAAACTTGTTCAGAGATGAGGAAGGCCTTCTAAGGTGTAAAGGGAGATTAGACAAATCAAAACTGTCATACAAAAGCAAAAATCCAATCCTTTTACCTAGATTTAGCTATTTGACAACATTAATCATCAGAAAAACACACAATGATGTATATCATATGGGGGTACCACAGACACTAACTACATTAAGAAAAACTTATTGGATACCCAAGGGAAGGATCACTGTTAAAACAGTCCTGAGTGAGTGTGTCACATGTAGGCGTATTCATGCTAGGCCCTATAGGAAACCAAATCCTCCTGCTTTGCCAGAGGAGAGAGTTACTCTCAACAGACCCTTTGAGACTGTAGGCATTGACTATACAGGAGCATTGACTGTAGGGGTGGGTGACACTGAACAAAAAATGTACATTGTACTGTTTACATGTGCTGCCTCACGAGCTGTTTATTTGGATGTTGTGGAGGACCTTACAGCAGAATCTTTTGTTGCTGTCTTTAAGAGATTCTGTGCACGACATTCAGTACCAAAGACAGTTTGGACTGACAATGCTACATATTTCAAAGCTGGTGAACAAGTCATCCACGACTTGTTAAGCAATGAAATCACACAATTATATATACAAAATTCAAACATAAAGTGGAAGTATATTCCGGTTGCCTCTCCTTGGTATGGTTCTATCTGGGAGAGGAATATACAAACAGTAAAGAATTGCTTGAAGAAAGCAATTGGCAAAAAACAGATACACTTATTTGGGTTACTCACTCTCCTGGCTGAGATTGAGAACATCATTAACAATAGACCACTCACTTATGTGAGTGACAACATTAATGACCCAGAACCATTAACTCCAAATCATTTGATTCGGGGAGAACAAGTTAGTCTCCTGCCGGACTACAATATAGACTCTTCAGAAGACCCAAACTGGACTCAACGACATGATGAGCTCCAGACTAAGTTACAACATTTAACTAGAGTTAAAGCTCATTTCATTAAACAGTGGAAAACTGAGTACTTGATGGGTCTAAGGGAGAGACATAAACAAATGACTAAGAAGGATTGGTCTGACACAATTAAGGTAGGGGACCTTGTTCTCATACATGACAGTACTCCAAGACAATACTGGCCTCTGGCTAGAGTTTCAGAACTCAGACCAGGGGCAGACGGGGTAACAAGAGTGGTCAAATTAAGGACTTCAACGGGAGACACAACAAGAGACATTTCTCTTTTGTACCCTTTAGAGTCTGGACCCGAAACAATGGACTTTGGAGAACCTTCTCCACTGACAGTAACAACTGGAGACACTGAACTTCCAGTAACTATTCCTTTGACAGTAGGAGTAGTAACGCATCCTACTACAACATTGACAGACACAAGACCTCAGCGACAAACAGCATTAAAGGCGCGACTATTTTTACAACAAAAAAGATGCTGGGAATTGTAATTTTATCTTCTAACTTTCATTTTTTCTTTCTTATGGTAAGACCATAGACAGTTTCATCCTATGGATGTATATTTTCTCTTCTAATTAAATGCTACACCTTCTCCATGAGAAGGTGAGGATAGGCACTGTTAATCAGATTAACAGGCATTTACAGTTAAATAGTTAGCTAGTCTACACTCAGATACAAAAATTGGTGACAATGACACCAAAATTTTTATCTCCCGGGGCCCCCAGTATATGGAAACTGATGAGTGGGTAGTTGGGAGGTAACGAAAATGGTTCACTGAGTAGGTAGGTAGTTAATCTAACAATTATTAAATTCCTTTTATGTCAATAACTGGGTGGATGAAACCAATTGGTTGCTCACCAGAGTTATTCTCCACACTAGTATTTATATACTGTGTGGGAGGAGCGTGCTCGGTAATAGATACATTACCGCTCAACCAACCGAGGAAAAAACCAAGACAACGCTGGTGCAAGAAGCCCCGCGAAGAGGAGAACAAAAGGAGAACGAAAACGAAGAACGGGGCGAGAAGACGTACCAGCAAGTACGCTCTCGACAATTACACAACCGGAGAAGGGAGAGACTCCAATAACTAAAAGTAAGTGACTAATTGAGTTTTTACACCAGTAAGTTAATCACATTAAATTAAGCTGGGTCAGACAAGTTAGGCCTACATTGTGGCCTAAGACCCAGCATCAACTCATAGCTTAACAAAGGTGAAGGTAGATTGCCCTAACCTAATCTTGTGAGGAATCCTACTGTGGACCTCAATTTATCTGCCCGCTCTGGACCATTTCCGGAATCTCTAGGCTGACCCCTCTAGGCTAGACTTGATCTACTCTATAGTTAGACTGGAGATATAAGGGGTGGGTTAATTGTGGACCAATTCATACAGAGCATTTTTCGCACCCGTCTCAACAAACTCTTTTATTCGGGTATCAGGTATTGTTTTTGTAACGGGGGGTTCGGTCACCTCAGCCGTTTGCCAGTTGATCATTTCGTAATAGTTTTGACTATCGTAGAGCAGCTCAGGCATGGCGAAGGGTCGAATTTCCCCCGCTGGTGATTGTTTTGATCGTGCTTTTAATATGCTTCTCCATCCCAATTCTCTTATGTGTTGCTCATCGGCATGTAGCATGGAGATCAAAATATTTTCTGGGTGAGCAAAGAAAGAATTTCTACGGAGGACTTTGTTGGCGATTGTCTTAGATCTTTGAGGCATGGTCTGAGAGAGACGCATCATTTCGAAAAAATGTTTTGCGCCCTCAGTGAAACTGGAGTTTTTCTTTATCTTAAACCAAATTGGTGCGTAAACTGTCATAATGAATCGCACAATTTCGTTGAAGGTGCTGGAGGGTTCACTGATTGAAACATAGAGGCGCAGAAATCTATTTGCTGTTGTCAGCCACCTGGAATGCGCCATCTTACCTGGATTTCGAGCCGCGAGAGCTGAGAGCAGCTACCGCTCGACACTGCTCTGTAGATGCCTAACAAATATTTTTGGTCAGTGCTCAACTCGGCATCATCTATGTCAATGTCGGGAGATGGAATGGCATCGAATTCTGTAATTGGAAGTTTTTCGCAGTCGTTCAGTTGTTTTCCACTGGTCCAGTAAAGCCCATTGGCCCAGTTGTTTTGCCGTCCAAGTCTTGAATGAGGTGTCGCAGTGATAATTCATTACCGTGTAATAGGCATATGATCCACTGAACTGGCCTTTGTAGTTTCATTTCAATCATACGAAGCATACGAATGCTATGGGAAATATATAAATGCATTATTTAAGACAAAGAGCCGATCTGAAAAATGCATATAAATTACCTATTTTTTCAACATTTGACGTTGTTGCCGGGGCAAAAGATATTAACGTAGGACAACGCGCTTGGAAAAACGATCATATGAGGTCTTTTTCATCGACTTTATAGTTATTAGGAATAATTTTGATGCATATTGAAATATTTTAAAAATTATAAGAAAAATACGTTTTTGACTACTAAAATATGATTTTCATCGCTCTGCCGGGGGCAGAAGATGATTACCTATTAAGCTAAGATTTTGCAGAGGCTATTTTCTCATACATGCGCAAGTTTTTGTCTCTATTAGAATATGGAAATCGAAATAAATGTAAAATCGATCCACCCTATTGTATATATTAAGTTAAGGTGTGTATATATATATATATATATATATATATCCATCTCATAATTGTAAGGTTAGTGAAAAATTCACTTAATGTAGAGCTAGCATTTCTGGGCTCTTTTGGCATCATTGTTTGGGCACTCTTGTGGCATAATTGTTTTGGGGCACTGGCGCGTCCTTTCTACTCGTTTGTTGAATGCGGAACTTACAGGGCGTTGTCTTATAGAGAGCTCTCTTGCATTTCAGTTTGAATGTTTAGATACAAGATTGTTGCATCGTACAGTACAATGATGCAGGTTGTGTGTTGTTGCAAGGTTCAGAAAGAAGACTATAAATATTGCCCCTTTTGTTTTTTATTTTAATTTTATGCAACTGAGGCCTAAGGTAGGCCCACATCGAGTCAGCAACCCTGAGGTAGGACCTAATAGAACCTGCAAGTCCGTAAGTTTTAGTCTAGCCTAACTTGGGCTCTGTGGCCCTTCAGAGCTTGGCCGTTTAGCGCTCAGCTGGGATTCTGAACCCAATAAAATAAAAAATAACACAAGGAGAGAGTCAAAATCTAGGTCTCTGACGCCCACGATACCATTTTACTTATTTTTTTAATAAATTTTGAAAAGATTGAGTAGTGTGTAAAATGCATGTATGTATGCATGTAAAATGCACTTGAAGCTCATGAGCCTGCTTTTTCCTCGATTTGACAAGTATACAATTTTGTACAAGCGTAGTCTGACAGTCTTAGTCTTAGTCTTAGTCTGTTTTATTTACTGTCTCACTCTGACTGGATATAGGTAGGTTTTCATTAACTTCTGAACGTTCAACCAAGACTTGCTGACAGTAATTTTAAATACATTTTGATACGTTTTCACAGAATCAATTATGTGTATATATTTTTTATAATGTATGTTCTTCAAAACCTCCATTGAGTGAAAAATGTGTGTATGCATATGATGTACGTACATATTCTTCGGTCACCAAAATTGATTGTAAGGGAATGAAGAAAATTCACTTCAAAATCGTTTCCCCTTTCATTATAGTTTTCTTTATATTTCATTCAGATGTGAAAGAATAGCATTTCTTAGATCGACTATTATAAATCCACTATCACAATTCTTGTTTCGTTCTTTAATGATAATAATAAAGTTTATTGGCAGGAGACAAATCCCATAAAAAAGTACAATATTCATAAAGATAATAACCGATACAACTAATTAAACAATAAATTTAAAAACAACAAAAGGACTACGGTAATAAAGGAATAACAATAATACATGTAATGAGACGAATAATAAAATTAATAATAGCTACAACCAAAAGCAAATAAAAACTTAAAACCAATGCAAGTGTTAAGTGAAGCTATGAAAAAACACATTCATACCAAGAAGTCCATAGTCTAGAAGAGATAAAGCAGGACTGATGAATAGCTTGGACAATTGGGTTGTCTGCGTTTTTAATTTTTCGCATACGACTGTATTGAGCACGTCCTGTTGCCTCAGGGAGGTTAGAAACGTTGCGTTCAGCGAACATTTCAGAGGCTGAACATCTTGGACATAACTTATTCAGCTGTCTAAAAGATGCTATAAGGCGAATTGGGGGTTCTGCAGCACAGTAACTTCGATATAGTTTCCTTATGTCTGAGCTGTCGCTCAAGGAGCTGGTGATAATTTGATCAGATGGTACCGTCACCATCCAACCCCTGACTCTCACTCTGCTTATATTTCTGCACGCAATCTTGCAAAAATCTGTTCTTCGACTCGCCAAAAATTCCTTCATCAGACAAAAATGTGAAAACTACCTAATTCTAATTCTTCTCACTTTTTCTAGCACCGAACTAAAAACCTGTCCAACAACTTTACTTCTTCTTTCCCTCCTCTTATCCATTCCGCCGGCGTAATTGCCGTCTCTTATCCTGATAAAGCTGAACTCTTCGCTCATACTTTCGCCTCCTGATCAACACTGAATGATTCCGGTGCTATTCTTCCATGTCCCCCTCCCTCAGACTTAATTATATCTGAAATTAGAATCTCTTCCAAAGATGGTTTTCTGCCCTATAGGGGCTCAACTCTAGGAAGGCGTACGGTCCTGATGGGGTCCATCCTGTTATTCTCAAGAACTGTGCTTCTGTGATGACACCCTGTCCATGTAAACTCTTCCGTCTTCGTATTT
>JAJOZX010000044.1:2020000-2082500 GCA_023014485.1 Bathynomus jamesi | reverse complement strand
ACGCCTTCTTCGTAACTCAGGGATGAAAAAGGTGTTCACCATCTCAATGTAACGCCCAGATGTTATGGTAACGGTAACCCCATTTTGTTCGAAGAAATAGGGACCGATGACGCCAAACTTTCCCACCGCGCACCAAACTGTAACCTTAGGGCTATGCAGCGGTTTTTCATGGAGTTGTCGCGGATTTTCAGCAGCCCAATACCGACAGTTTTGATTGTTGACGGCCCCATTAAGGTGGAAATGGGCTTCATCACTCATTACCACCATCATGTTTTCATTCTGCTCATAAAGTGCAAGCATTTCCTGTGCAAAATTCAGTCGTTGGGGGCAATCGTTTACATTCAATTCCTGCACCATCGCTAACTTGTATGGGTGAAAATGTAATTCTTCATGCAAAATCCGTCTAACAGTACGATTGCTGATTCCGAGTGCAGCTGAATGTCTCCGAGCAGAGCGGCCTGGGCTTTGCAACATCGCTTGTCTGACCCTTTCAACGTTCTCTGGAGTACGCACAGTGCGTTGCGGCCCCTTCGGTTTTGTTTTCATTATTGAGCCTCCTGTTCGAAGATTGTTAACCCAACGTAAGATTGTGTCACGAGCGGGAACAGAGTCATTTCGATGAATGTTGAATCTGCGGCGAAACGCACGCTGAACTGCTGTCACTGACTCGCCACTCCTAACAAAATGATCATACGCGAACATGCGGTGTTCTAACGTCCACTGCTCCATGATGGCACCTGAAAGATAAAGGTGAGTGTTAGTTAAAGTTAAATGCTATGAACCCAGGAATGGAATGCTACCTACCGCACGCCCCTCCCATTCCTAATGGCCGATTACTAGCTATTCAAAAAACACTTGATTCCCGTGCCCCACCCTTTATGTCCTTTATTTGATAGTGAAAAATGAGAAAACGAGTTAATTATTAGTTAATAAAAACAGTTTGTTTGGTAGACGGAATCTTTCAAAAACATGGGGTCCGTGGGAAAAAAATAAAAATAAAAGGGGTCCTTTGTGGTGAAAAGGTTGGGAACCACTGTACTAAAGGGACGATTAATTCGAAATGATAAGCGAAATGTTGAGAAAGGCGTACTCCAACGTATTGCCAAAGTACACGTACTGTCGTACATGTATTGGTAAAAAACATTAAGGCAAATAGTTTTAGGGAGGTTATCTTGAAAACTTAAAAGATTTAATAGTTTAAGTGGATTAACCAAAGCAAATCTAAAGTTAATTTAAAGATAACGTGTTCTAAAAAGTTTAGACATTTCATTACGAATGCGTAGGGATAGGTAACCATAGAAAGGCAGTTTAAGGTATCTAGTTTTCTTTTTGTACTATACTGTAATTGTAGGGGTTTTAACATGTAATGTTTTGTATTTTACTTAATTTAAGTTTACTTTTATTGTTTCAAACTTAGACTACTGTTGATGACAAGAATATTTGTTGAAACGTTTGGAAATAAATAAAAATGTTCGCCGTCGTGTTCATCCTCATTTATATATATATATATATATATATATATATATATATATATGATACTCACAGACCGTGCATGGAACAAGGAACTCTTCTGGGAAAATTAAATCCATTATAGTCCGAATAAGGAATGGTAAATGACAAACACTATAGTTTTTTCTTTTTCATGATGTTAGGCCGACGTGGGCAAGGGGTCACTCGCAAAGTGGTCCCAAAAATATAGCTTCCCTCACCAGCTATCTGCAAAGCAGATAGGATCCAGCTTTGGGACAGGATCTAGGGTTTAAAGCAGCCTAGCTCCGCTACATTTAGAACTTCAATATAAGCAAAAGACTCGTTACATTCACGTCAGATTGAATACATCAAAGAAAAAGGGGTAACTATTATATTTTTAGCCAAAAACCAAAACTTAAACCTCAACTGGCAGAATTGAGCGTCCACTTTTCAAAGAACATACCATGTCCATTTCATGATGGGAGTGAACTCAGAATGGTTCCCTCAGGTTTTTTATGATACACACAGACCGTGCATGGAACAAAGAACTCTTCTGGGAAAATGAAACTATTAGGACCTTACTGAAAAACTGAATAATATACGCACTGAAACCAACGATAGATTGATAAATTTCGACGTTTGTTCATTGTTTACAAAAGTGCCGATTGCCAATATGCTTGACTTTCTCTCCCGAGAATTACATAAGTATGACCTGCTACTACCTCCACACATCGTTTTGGAACTCATTAAACTTTGCATCAAACACTGTAAATTCACTTTAAATAACGAATATCATCAACAGGTTTTTGGGATGGCCATGGGTAATCCCTTGTCGCCCCTCCTCTCCAATATTTATATGAAGCTTTTCGAAATCACTTACATTTCGAGAATCCTGGGGGTGGGCATCCCATGGTTGCTGTACGTCGACGATATTTTGTGTATCTGGCCCATGATACCTGGATCACTTCCTCCTTCAGTTAAATAATGAAGTCCCCTCCATTAAGTGTACTTTAGAAGTGGAACAAAACAACTCAATCCCGTTTTTGGATGTGCGTGTACATAGGGAAAGGCCAGGTTTTAAGTTTAGTATTTATTGGAATGACACAAACAATTTGTCCTTCGTACACTTTTACTCCGGACATGACATCCCCATCAAGTAAGCCACATTTTCTTCAATGTTTCTCCTCGCTCTTAGGATTGCCAGTCCGAAATACATGGATGCCGAATTAGAAAAAATCAAGAGTATTGGAAGTGATTTGTGTTACCCACCTGCTTTTTTGAAATCTTGTCTTAACAAGGCAAAACGAACTTTCTGTGTGTGAATAAGAATCCTCGCACTTTGTCGAAGAATATTTTAGTACTTACATTTTTCCTTAAACTGTTGAATATTAATGTAGCATTTTCATATAACAATATTGTCAAAAATATCATAGTAAAAAATAGCCCAACCAGTAATTCAGACATTACAGTATTACATTCACATTGTAAACAATGTGATTCCTTTTACATTGGACAGACGGGAAAGGATTTGTAAACGCGTGTAAAACAGCATCAATATTCCGTTAGAACGGGACAGTCGTCCAGTACCCTTTTCGTCCATTTGTCAGAGCTATCGCACTGTATTGTCGTGTATTGATTGGAATAATGCTTCAATTTTGTTTCACTCAAGCAACATTGTTAATAGAAAGGGGCTACTCTGGTAGCTTTTCCTTAGAAATTTGTATGCTCCTCCTACAATTTTTATTTAGTTATTTTTTCTAACTTTTATTTTTGGTGACCTATATACAGTCTCGAACTTGTTATTTATTTCAGTGTTCCTGAGGATGTCATTAGACGAAAGCGCTTGAACACCATTCTGTTTCCTTTTTCCTTTTTCCTTCGTGGTTATTTTCATCATAAATATTATTCACGTGTTACTTTCGTGAAATAATTTTCATATACCGTGTATATATATATATATATTATATTATATATATATAGTACCGTGCAAAAGTCAGAGACCACTATCGATCTGATAACTATTAGATAATCTGTCGTATGAATATTGGTTTTGATACTAAAATACATATTAATTAGAACCTCTGGTTCATATTAACTTATAACTAAGTTATTACTTAAGTGTATAAAGTTGTATAAGCTGGAAAACCTTCTAGTCTGCATAAATTGGACTTGAGGGTTGATTCATTATATTACTTATAACGCATGTGTTTAAAGATCTAGCGAACTATTAATGATCGATCTGCAGTAAATGCTCCGAAGCTATTGTTATATCAATATTTACAATTAAAATTATTGACATATTCACTTAAATTCTGAAAAACGAATTTATCCAAAACGTTTCTCATTATAATTATAATTCATGTTGTTGTTTTTCCTTCACAGGCTTAAGAAATGGCGAAACGTGCAATTTCTGATGAGATTAGATATAAAATAATACATTTGCATGGTGAGGGACTGAGTCCAAGAAAAATAAGTGAATCTACAGGTGTTTCCAAAACTGGTGTGCAAAAAATCTTGGCTGGTCACAGATCAAATGGGACCCCAGCTGATCGTCCTAGATCAGGGAGGTCCTCTAAGCTTTCTCCATCTGATCTACAATATCTGAAGATTACTTCCCTTCGAAAGAGACACAAATCCAGCACTTCACTTGCAGTAGATCTCGAAAAACCTCGTTTAGGTTCCGTGTGTTGGTCTCTTCACACGAAGGTCAAGCTGGTGGCCCCGCCTCTAGGCCTGGCTTGGTGGAGGAGCGAGTTGCTCTCCTGCGCTCTCCACTGCACATAGCCAGGTACACCCGGCTCATCTGGTACCGTCCTGAGCCAGGTGACTTCAACTTTGACCCTTGTAACGTTCCCGAGGTCCTTTGGAAGCTGGTTAAAAAGTCTTAGCCCCCTGACAACCAAGCTATTTTCCTTCAGTGTTGAGGAGGTCTCTTGTCTGGCCTTTAATTTGGGAACACTACACATTCTGCCTTTCCTATTTTTCAGCGTTGTTTGAATGGTAATTGGGTTTAGTTTGAGGTTTGGTACCAGTTTTCGATCATTTTCCACATGTAGATTATGGTGTACCTCTCTTCTTCTTTCCAGAGAGTACAGATTTAGTTTACATAGTCTTTCCCAGTAGTTGAGTTCTTTGCAGGCATCAATCTTGGTTGTGAAATGTCTCTGCGTTTCTTGTAGTTTATTAATTTCTTCATTTTTATATGGGGACGCCAAAACTGAGCAGTATTCAAGTTTTGGTATGATCAGTGTTCTCAGCAGGGGAATCATTACTGTCTTATCCCTCTTTCTGAACGTTCATAGTACCTGTCCCGCGACACTTTTTGCTTTGTTTATCACTATCTGATTTTTGTGTCTCGAATTTGGCATTATCGGTTATTATTACCCCCAAGTCGATTGCTTTCGTGCTTCTCTGAATTTCCTGTCTATCTGGAGCATGATATGTAGTCTGTTTAAGTTCCTCATTTCGGATCTTATTAAATATTTGGACTGTGTCAAATGTTTTTGAAAATTTTGTCACTAGTACAGTTTTTTATGCTGATTCTAAATATGCAACTCATTTTTTGCGGAAATAAATATTTAACATTTTATTGGCGTTTGTTTGCAGGAATAGTGCCAGCTTCTGCATACGGACTCGCATAAACAGTAATTTTTGTTGTTATTATTGTTCCCCGGTCAATTGAATGCTTGGTTAGGTCAACTGAATGCCCGGTTAGGTCAACTGTACGCCCTTGACGATTGGTTAGGTTGAGTCATAATATTTTCGTTAGTTTTAACGAAAATATCACGACTTAACCTAACCAATCGTCAAGGGCGTACAGTTGACCTAACCGGGCATTCAATTGACCGGAGGCAACTAGCAAGTAGATACATTACGGCACTGCATTATCATATGCTCACATTACAACAATAATATTCACACTAAACTAGGTGTAAGCAGGCAACAAATAAACACTAATAACAAAAATTACTGTTTTTTGCGAGTTCGTCTCGCACTATTCCTGCAAACAAACGCCAATAAAATGTTAAATATTTATTTCTGTAAAAAATGAGTTGCATACTTAGAATCAGCATAAAAACTGTACTAGTGACAAAATTTTCAAAAAAATTTGACACAGTCCAAATTTTTCATAAGATCCCTCATTTCTACCATATCTCAAGATCTGAAATTTCTCGGTGTTAAATGTCATATTGTTGTCTTCTGACCATTTGTATATTTTATTTGTGTCCCTCTGCAAGGCCTCTACTTCATTTGCATCGCTGATTTTTCTGTTGACCTTTGTATCGTCTGCAAAGGATGTTACTATGCTGTTGCTGTTTACTCTACTGTCTATGTCTGTTAGCATGAGAATGAACAGGAGTGGGGCCGGCCAGTACTGTACTTTGTGGTACTGAGCTGCATACTTCTGATTCTGATGATGATACACCTTGAATTTTGACGACCTTTTGGCGTTCTCTGAGGAAGTTGTAGAGCCATTTTCCCACTTTGGCTGTTATTCCCATATGTTTCATTTTATGTGCTATTAAACCATGATCCTACCTTGGCCATGGGCCAAACAACTAATACTATTACCAAATATTACTAACTAATACTACTATTACCAAGGGTTCTACCTTGGCCATGGGCCAAACTACTATTATCAAGAGTTCTAACTTAGCCATGGGCCAAACTACTATTACCAAGGGTCCTACCTTGACCTTGGGCCAAACTACTATTACTATTACAAAGTATTACTAACTACTATTACTATTACCAAGGGTACTACCTTCACCATGGGCCACCAAACTACTATTACCAAGTGTGCTACCTTCATCATGGACCAAACGACTATTACCAAATACTATTACTATCACCAAGGGTCCTTCCTTGGCCATGGGCCAAACTACTATTACTAGTGCCAAGTATTACTAACTACTATTACTATTTTCATGGGCCAAATTACTATTACCAAGGGTCCTATCTCGGCCAAGGGCCAAACTACTACTATCAAGGGTCCTACCTTGGCCATGGGCCAAACTACTATTACGAAGTATTACTAACTATTACCAAGGCCATGGTCCAAACTACTCTTACTAACTACTATTACTATTACCAAGGGTCCTAACTTCGCAATGGGCCAAAGTACTATTACCAAGGGCCCTACCTTGGCCATTAGGGTGGATCGATTTTACATTTTTTTCGATTTCCATATTCTAATAGAGACAAAACCTTGCGCATGCATGAGAAAATAGCCTCTGCAAAATCTTAGCTTAATAGGTAATCATCTTCTGCCCCCGGCAGAGCGATGAAAATCATATTTTAGTAGTCAAAAACGTATTTTTCTTATAATTTTTAAAATATTTCAATATGCGTGTGTGTTATTTCATGCCTAAGCAACGATATAAATGCTATGGGAAATATATAAATGCATTATTTAAGACAAAGAGCCGATCTGAAAATATGTATATAAATTACCTATTTTTTCAACATTTGACGTTGTTGCCGGGAGCAAAAGATATTAACGTAGGACAACGCGCTTGGAAAAACGATCATATGAGGTCTTTTTCATCGACTGTATAGTTATTAGGAATAATTTTGATGCATAGTGAAATATAAGAAAATACGTTTTTGACTAGGTACTAAAATATGATTTTCATCGCTCTGCCGGGGGCAGAAGATGATTACCTATTAAGCTAAGATTTTGCAGAGGCTATTTTCTCATGCATGCGCAAGTTTTTGTCTCTATTAGAATATGGAAATCGAAAAAAATGTAAAATCGATCCACCCTATTGGCCATAGGCCAAACTAATATTACTGTTACCAAGTATTACTAACTATTACATAAGGCCATGGGCGAAACTACTATCAGCAAGGGTCCTAACTTGGCCATGGGCCAGACTACTATTACTAAGGGATCCTACCTTTGCCATGGACCAAACTACTATTCAAGTATTACTAACTATTACCAAGGGCATGGACCGAAGGCCAAGGTAGGACGCTTGGTAATAGTAATAGTAGGTTGGCCCATGGCCAAGGTAGGACCCTTGGTAATAGTAGCTTGACCCATGGGCAAGGTAGTAGTCTCCTTGTTAATAGTAATAGTAGTGAGTAATATTTGGTAATAGTGATAGTAGTTTGGCCCATGACCTTGGTAATAGTTAGTAATACTTGGTAATAATAGTTTGGCCCATGGCCAAGGTAGGACCCTTGGTAATAGTAATAGTAGTTAGTAATACTTGGGAATAGTAACAGTAGTTTGGCCCATGGCCTTGAAGAAATCTCACGTATACGAAAAATAACGATGGCGGCCGCTGAAATTGCATATTCTACATTCCTGAAATGGTACTCGGCAAAGTCAACAGATGTGGTGAATACTCAAGATCTTCTAGTGAACAGTCTTTTGAGACATTTAAGGCCAGTTTAAATCGCGTGAAACTGTGTGAGAAGGATGCTCAAATCCTTTATGGCTTTCCTGATTAGAGCATTACAAGCTTCCGTAATGTAAAAGACGTGATGGAGTATGTTGTGAGTTTGCGTTGTGTTGAGAACTATGTCCAATGTGGCATGAAAGAGTCAACGTTCGCAGAATAAAAACAGATTGTGGATCGTGAAACTCATTGACGAGTGGCACGACAAAGTCTATAACGTTATGTTGCACTTCAACCAGTACACACCTTTGATGTTAAACGCAAATCTTTTGATTATGGATAGTTTAAAATATTTCTATCGCTACATCCACGTACACCACGACGATGTGGGTAGTAAAATTTAGTTAAAGGGATGTGCGCGTTTTTAATAGAATTTAGTGACGAATACTGTTGAACAATACGCGAACGCCTTTTTCTCGAATAGGACCCCTAAGTGCCAACAAGCGTCTATTTTCATTTGCCATTTATGTGTACATGCTCGTGAAAGAAATACGGTGAGCTCTGTTATCCCTGAACATGTTAAAAAATCATAGGTACGTATCCCAGGCAACGGGTATGATAAAACTTTGAAACCTGTGTTGCTTCTTGCATTTCATATGGAAAATTTCTCTCAGCAGTTACCAGTTATAATGGGAACAGGTTTTTAATATTCATTTATGCGACCTAGGCGTGTCGAAGCCTTCATGTTGGAACATTACCGTACAAGAATTCGTCGGGGCATAACAACAGGCGCAAAACATGTTCCGTACCGAACGACACGCTAACTGAATCAGTCCGCGCATCGCCCGGCTCACAACCGCCTCATAAATGAACCCGACTGAACGTTCTCTCCTCGCAGACTGGATAGAAAACTAATAAAAGGTGGACCTTCCATTAAGCTGCATCCTCAGTGCAGAATAAAATATCTGTCTTCAAATCGGTACGTGTATTTAAACGTAGCAGTGGCGCTGTTAATTATGCGCTTGAAACAAGATGGAAACAAGCAGACGTAATGTTATTTATTTGAGTGCCGAGAAAATGCATAAAATATTCATGGTGGTTGAGAAGTGGGCAGTGTAGAACTACAAAATACCTGCAGGGGTGAGTATAAGAAGAGAGCAAATTAACGACACCCCCTCATACTCTGTTATTTGCACACTGCATGTGAACCGCGATACTCAGCAACCCTGTGTCGATATACGGTTGATGTGGCGAAATAGTGTTAACAGTACTCTTATACCTACACGAAATCGATTCATTCTCGATCGATTATTTGAAATTGGCCTCTCCATAAACTAAAACCCTTCTTAAATGGACGTATCGCTGATATGCGTTATTTCGACACTGTGCTGCTCGACGACTTCACCACCTCGTGCCGAGACGAGCAAGGCGATAACGGCCTGGAGCTGAAAGCTTATTTAGAAGCTAAAGACCCCGAGAAATATCATAAGCTCTGAATCAAAGGTATAGAACGCGACAAGCCCAAACTCGCCTTCACCGTTCGTCGTTCACCCAGAAGAATTATTTCGATGTAAGATATAGCTGTCATAACGACTTAGAAGACTTCCTCACTCACAGTTAGGAGCTGTGAAAAATTTACATTTGAGAAGATTAGTGAAAAAAGAATAAGTGCCTGTTTGGAGAGAGTTTATATACGTATAAACTTGAATTTAGTGATAATGTTGTAGTAGACAACGACATCTTTGAGCGTGCTTTTGATTGTATCCTATCCATCTTTAAAGAGAGTTACAGTTTTACTCCCATATGTATAATGGCGACAAAAATAATGTTAACGCATTAAAAGGCCTTCATATTGAATATAGACCTCCGTACACTTTGAGTGGTGAATTAATGTTAAAACGCATTTATTACGTAGTACAAAGTAACGAGGATGTAAATACGATTAGGTGCGAGTTTACTATTTTAGTTAAGAGTGGTAGAAACTGATCTTAAAATATGTATTTCCATTTTATATCTGCTGCATATATTAAATAAGCCATGTATAGTCTGATTTTCGCCCTGTTGTATATGCATATTTTATTCCTTCTCTACTCTATGTATTAATATTTTGTCTGTTATATATATATATATGTATATATATATATATATATATATATATATATATATATATATCGTATATACGAGGGTGGGCTGAAAAGTAATGCCTCCACTAAAATAAATTTTGAACGGGTTCAAGTATTTCATCGAACCAAAAGCAGATATGTACCTTAGAGCAGTGTTTTTCAACCTTTCACATCTCGCGTACAACTCAAGCCTTCTTCCAATAGTCGAAGTACCACTATGACAGAAAGAGCACTTATGTTTAAGCTTCAAGCCATATACAGATAATTATTTGTATACATTACATACATGTACCATATTAGGCCTATGGTAAAAACTACACGTTTATCCAAATGATCTGAAATAGTTTTTGTTATGTACATCTTCCATCTGACGGCGACTCTTTTCGGAAAAATGTGAAGATAAAGAAAAAATTCAACTGGATAAAGCTTAGTGTGTACCACATATTTAATACGAAGGCGTTGCGTACCACCTAGGTATCTCTTGCATACCACCAGTGGTACGCGTACCACAGGTTTAGAAAGGCTGCCTTAGAGTTTATTCTTCAAAACGATAGATTTACTTTTCTATCAAATCACCCTCTACCTCGATACATTCACGCCAAAGATAAATGAGTTTTTGAAATCCATCCCGGTAAAACTCGGGGCTTTGACTACGAAACCAAAATTTCACAGCAGCCTTAACTTCTTCGTCGGACTCGTAGCGATTTCCACGGAGATGTTCTTTAAGTTTAGGAAAGAGGTGAAAATCGCATGGTGCTAAATCGGGGCTATATGGTGGATGCGGCAAGACGATGAATTGCAGATCCTCAATTGCTTCTCGCGTTTGAACACTGGTGTGAAGCCGTGCGTTGTCATAGTGAACAATGACTGTCGTTTTGTGAATGGGAATCTTTCTGATCCGATTTTTCTTCCTCATAGTTTCAATATAACGTGCGGAGTTGATTGCTGTGTCTCTTTCTGTAAAGTATTCGAGAACAATACCATTGATATCCCAAAAAAGAGTCATGATGACTTTTCCAGACGATTTTTGAACTTTGAATTTTTTTGCGTTGCGGTGAATTTTTGTGCCGATATTCCATGGATTGCCGTTTATTTTCAGGGTCATAATGGTGGACCCACGTCTCGTCTCCTGTCACAGTGCTGTGCAGAAATTCATCTTCATTTTCGAAGTGCTGCAGATTTTCTTGGCAAATGCGTAGTCTCTCAGTTTTCATCTCGGCAGTGAGCATGCGAGGCACCCATCTGGCGCAGACCTTTCGGTAACCGAGAATACTGAAAATGTGCCCCACTCGCTCTTTGGAGATATCGAGCATTGCAGCAATTTCATTTTGTTTAATGAAATAATGAAACGATTTCCACGAATCAGTTCGTCAACGTAGTTCCGATGAGACTCGTAGGTTGCCGTTACAGGCCTTCCACTTCGCAGTTTGCTTCTCAAGTCTTTTTGCCCTGCTTCTTCTTTACACTGCCTCGCCCAACGTCGAATGGTACTCACATCAACACACTATTTGCTGTACACAGCTTGCATTCGCCGAAGAATATCTATGGGAGCAACACTTTCCGCGGTCAAAAGTTCAATTACGGCAAGTTGCTTGAAGCGAACGTCTTTACCCCTTTCCATTGTAATCGATACTAAACCAACGTGCGGAATGAGTGTAGGTTACATTAGGCTATAACACAAAACCAGTTTTATTTGGTCACCTCTAAGCAATCAGGAATGGGGTGGGGATATCAAGTTACAACACAAAACCGGTTTTATGTAGATACCTTTATACAATCCAAAATTATTGAAGTGGAGGTATTACTTTTCAGCCCACCCTTGTATATATATATATATATATATATATATATATATATATATATACAAAAGTGATCAGTCTTTCCTTCCGAACAGACGTGTTTTATAAAGTGTCCAATGTTATCAAGTGAATAAGTGATTTTCGTTGAAGTGTCTTTAAAAAAAATAGTGTTTGGTGCATTCTTAACTAAATTACTTCGTGTTACTAATCATTTATTAACGAATATATTTAATTTATTAACTTTATTCATTACTATATTATTTGATTAAACCAAGGCTTGTGTACGTGGCTTGCCTTGTTTGTTTTTCGAATCTATTACAAAAAGAGGTTTCATAGGGTTGAATTTCCCTTGTTTGCCTTTTTTGTTTTTCAAATCTATTACAAAAAGAGGTTTCATAAGGTTCATTTTCCCTTCTTACGGGGATCAAGTAGAGTGTGGTCACCCACCGTGGGAAAAAGGAAAAACGGAAAGAAAAAGTCGGTCGAATAGCGGACAGATAAGTTTTATTAATACTTTTTCTTTAGAGATCTTTCGTCGGTAGCTTAATTATATATTCATTTAGTATAAATTTGTGTTACAAGAACCTGTTTCTGCGTTTCAAGAACATTTTTGCGGGTTTGCGCAGGTGACGGCACAATAAGCACGCGGTAGACCTACGTTGTAATTTATTAATTTCCAAACGCTCGTTTTTTGTTTTTGTTTTTTTTTAATTAATTAAGAGCATGGCACCCCCGTCAAGTACTTGCAGTCGCTGTGAAGGGAAATTTGCCGCTTACGCGTTTACAATGGCTAATAATAATGAACAGTTAGTTTGCAGGTGGTGCTCAAGCATGGAAGTCCTGAGGAACGAGTTAGAACGTGAGAGGGAGGCCAGAGTGAGGCTTGAAGAAAGCGTGATGCTCCTGACGGCAAAATTAGAATTCCTTGAGACTCCAGTTACGACACCCCCTGCCTCAGTTTCTACTAATAATATAAATAGTACTAATAACCCTCTCTCTTCCCCTAGTTCCCAACCCTTCGTTCGAGTGCGTAATGGAGCCCCATTGAGAAAACCTAAGACTTGTCTACCAGTAATAACAAACAATAAGTTTTCTGTTTTAGGTTTCGAAGATGCTGATGAACCGGAAATACGACTCGTTGGCGATTCCATTGTTCGAGGGCAGCTCGAGGAATTCTGTGGGAGAAACCCTCGTCGTAGGCGCCGTTACTGCTACCCTGGTGCAAGGGTGGAGGATATAACTAATAGTGTTGACATTTCACAGACGGTACTTCTGAGGACACAATGTATGTTATTCATGTCGGTACTAACAACGTTTTAAATTCTAGATCGGAAAAACTGCTGGCTAGGCACAGGGACTTACTAGAGCGACTAAAGGAAAAAACTAATAAGATTGTTTTAACAGGTATACTTCCTCGAATTATCTAACGTAGCGATTTCTACAGCAAGGCGACCTATATCAACAATAACGTAAAGTCTCTTTGCCAACAGGAAAGAATGCATTTTGCGAATTTTTGGAACAGTTTCTACGGCAGGAGGGACTTGTTCCTCGGAGATGGACTTCATCTTAATGACGTTGGAGCTGCGCGCTTAAGAAGACTATTTCATAATACTGTCTCTTCTTTTCAGGCTGCCGTAACTCGAACGGTCCCAGCGTAATTTCCACAAATTTCCACTGCGCTCGAGGTGTCGCAATTACAAACAATTTGAAGGTTCTATCCTTAAATGCTCGTAGCCTACGAAATAAAATAAACGAATTTTTTTCTTTAATTGCTTGTAAAGACTATGATTTAATTGCGATAAATGAATCGTGGCTTAGCACTGAAACACGTGACTTTGTAGGGGAGTATCAAATTAGAGGTTATAGACTTTTTGTTAAAAACAGAATAGGTAGCGAGGAGGCGGTGTTATGTTGTATATCAAAGATAATATTGCGAACGTTATAGAAGTAAAGCACACAATTCCAGAACCGATAGATTCGACTATAGCAGAACTTAAATTGAACGATTTCAAACTTTGTTGCGGTTATATATAGGCCCCCTAATCAAACAGCTGATACGGACGAAGCGTTATATCGTGAACTAAAGAGAATAATAGGTAGTGAGCAGGCTTAGTTATGGGTGACTTTAATTGCGCCAACGTGAATTACGATACAATGCAGGGAGACGCGGAAGGTAATCGTTTAGTTAATTTTCTCGAGGATAGCTTTCTTATTCAAAAGGTTGGGGAACCTACGAGGTTGGACAGTATTTTAGATTTAGTAATAACTACGGATGATAGGCTAATCACTGATCTTCAAGTAATAGAACCGTTAAGCAATAGCGATCACAATATGGTAGAGTTTGTCCTCTCAGTAAGTCACTCGAAACCAGCTAACTCGACTAAAATTCCTAACTTCCAGCACGCAGACTTTTGTAAATTTCGAAATGAATTGTCACACGTCAATTGGGAAAACGTAATGGGGATCTCCAACGCAAAACTAATGTGGGAATCGTTTGAAACAGTATTTAGGACTATAAATGAGGAATGTGTACCGTACAAAATTAAGCGTGCGAAAGTAAACAACAAGCCCTTGTGGTTTACTTCTAGAGTAGGAGACATTATAAAGAGTAGAGATAGGGCTTATAGGCTACATAAGTGCGATAAAGACAATTTGTGGTTACGAAACAACTACATATCTCTAAGGCGTGAAGCGAAAAGTAATGTAAAAAAGTCCAAGCGCGAATTTGAAATCTCCATAGCTCGTGACGGTAAAGAAAACCCAAGCGATTCTTTCAATACGTCAACAATAGAAATCCAGTAAAAAGTGTCTTGGGCCGTTGAAAAATGTTAACGGAGAGCTAGTTTCTGAAAACAAGGAAATGGCTACCTTGCTAAACGAATTTTTTACGTCAGTTTTTACTATAGAAGATGTAACGAATATCCCTACGGTCATAGACATAATACCTTTTGATAATGGTAATATTTTGGATAATATTGTGGTTAGTGAAGGGGAGTAATGCGCTATATTGATAAAATGAAAATGTAAATCACCGGGGCCGGATTCCATATATCCCATACAACTAAAAGAATTAAAAGATAGCATTGTTGTGCCGCTAACAAAGATTTTTAATGCGTCTATTTCTGAGGGGTGCGTACCAGATAATTTCAAGTTAGCAAACGTAACACCTATCTTTAAGAAAGGCGATAAAGGTGCGGCGGGAAATTATAGGCCAATCAGTTTAACGTCTGTTGTAGGTAAGCTACTGGAATCAATAATTAGGGATCGTATAGTCGAACACTTAGAATTGCATAACTTAGTTAGAAATACGCAGCACGGTTTTAGGCGAAACAAATCTTGCTTAACTAATCTTTTAGAATTTTTTCAAAGCGTGGTTGACGTTTACGATAGTCATCGGGCGGTTGATGTAGTGTATTTAGATTTTTAAAAAGCGTTTGACACCGTACCGCACAAAAGACTCATTGAAAAAACTAAGGCTCATGGAATCAGGGGTATAGTAATAAATTGGATAGAAGAGTGGTTGCGAGGTAGGAAACAGAGGATGGTGGTCGATGGAGCGGAGTCCTCAGCGGAGTTCCTCAGGGTTCTGTATTGGGCTCCTTGCTTTTTCTTACATATATTAACGATTTAGATGTCGGCCTAGTCAGTACAGTTTCAAAGTTTGCGAATGACACGAAGTTGAGTGGTAGGGCGATTAATGACGAAGATAGAGGTAAAATCCAGGAAGATCTGAATAAAATCGTTGATTGGTCAGTCACATGGAAAATGAGATTTAATGTCGATAAGTGCAAAATTTTACATATAGGTTCGCGTAACGGTAATTTTGCGTATAGTAAGTCAGGGAAGGAGTTAGCGAGCGTAAAGCAGGAAAAGGATTTAAGAGTTATAGTCACTGGTGATTTAAAAGTGGCGAAACAAAGTACAGCAGCGGTCAATAAAGCGAACAAAGTGTTAGGTTTTATAGCTCGGAATTTTGACTACAAATTGCGCGATATCATTGTTCCTCTTTATAAATCATTAGTTAGACCCCATTTGGAGTACGCGATCCAATTTTGGAATCCGCATATGCGAAAAGATATATACAAACTCGAAAGAGTTCAAAGACAAGCAACTAAGATGATTCCGTCGATTAGGTCAAAGTCGTACGAGGATAGGCTTAAGGAGTTAAAATTGACTACACTCGAGACTGGGAGGCGAAGGGGTGATCTAATCCAGGTTTTCAAAATTATGAATGGGTTCGATAACGTAGATAGAGATAGCTTTTTCGAAATATCTCAATATAATAGGACTAGAAATAACGGGTGTAAGTTGACAAGTAGAAGGTTCGAGACAGCATTTGCCAAAAACATTTTTACTCATAGAATAGTAAAGAGCTGGAATAGTTTGCCGGTAGAAGTAATTAGTAGCACGTCTATAAATATGTTTAAAAATCGATTAGACGCATATGTTGTACAGATCTACAGAAGCTAAGGCTAACAAAGACCCTAAGATCCACTCTAAGGTTAGCCCGAGAGAAAGGAAAGAAGAGGAGCTTAAGAGGAAAATAAGGGGTTAAGTAGCAAAACCTATCATTCGTGAGTTAACATTCATTCAGAAAAAGAGAAAGAAAGACTCCATCATCATCAGCCGGCCACTGCTGACAAATCGGAAAAATAGTCGAAGAGAATAGGAGAGGGGTGAAAGATGAAAAGAAGTAAAACAAGAACGCTTACAAACAATGTAAACACAGTCCTAACTCACTGTCATACCATGCAAACTACAGACATGCAAGTAAAGAGAGTTACAGACATGCAAGTAAGGAGAGGATAAGAAAAAGAAAAAAAAAGTAGGTAACGTTAAACAAAAAGTGGGTTAGTTTACTCTACGAGCTACATCTACGTTCGTGTTAGTCTAATTTTTTTTTCTTAATTTTATTGCTGGCATCACACGCTGGCATGTCACAAGCTGGCATTAATCGTCAACAGACTCACCCTCGACTACCACCCCCAGAGCTCCCGTTGATAATTGTTTTTTTATTTTAAATAACGTTAATATTTCTAAAATGCCTATCTAGACGGTTCTTAAACATATTAATGCTGGTAGAGTTAACGACTGACGCGGGAATATTATTCCATTTATCAATTACTTTAAACGTAAAGAAGTTTTTAGCGATATTAGTAATGAAACGTCTGCCACGCAACTTAAATCCGTTATTACGAGTATTGCTATTATCGAAAGTGAAAAGTTTGTCAAAATTTACGTTATCGATGTTATTAACGATTTTGAAAACTTCAATAAGCTTCCCCCTTAATCTCCTAGTTTCGAGTGAATGCAAGTCTAACACTTCAATGCTATCTTCATAAGGCTTATTGCGCAATGACGGAATTAGTTTCGTGGCACGACGCTGAACCCTTTCTAACCTATCAATATCCTCACGCAAATACGGGCCCCAAAACTGAACGGCATATTCTAAATGAGGCCTGACTAGGGACTTGTAAAGGGGCAATATAATATCCTTCGATTATACCGTGCACTTTAACCTTCGCAATTAATCTTCTATGCGGAACGGTATCGAACGCCTTTTTAAAATCTAAATAAATAACGTCAGCCGCTCTCTGCCTGTCGTATTCGCGCACTATTTCGTTATAAAATTCTAACAAATTAGTTAAACAAGATCTCTGGCGTCGAAATCCATGCTGACTACTATTAATCGAATCATGACTTTCTAAGTGATCGATGATACGATCCCTAACGACGGATTCCAAAAGTTTACCGACAATTGACGTTAATCTAATGGGCCTATAATTACTAGGTACCGTGCGGTCGCCTTTTTTAAAAGTAGGCGTGACGTTAGCTAATTTGAAGTCTTCAGGAATAATCCCCGTTTCGAGTGACTGATTAAAAATCTTCGTTAATGGGCCTACAATAACGTCTTTCAAATGTCTGGGATAAAAAGCGTCAGGGCCTGGAGCCTTGCTAACTTTTAGTTTATCGATATAATGCGCAATCTCACCCTCGTAAACAGTTATTTCATCCAAAATAGTCTCGCTACTAAATGGAACGATATCGTCCACGTCTGGGACATTATTTACGTCTTCTACGGTAAAAACTGTCGCAAAAAAGTTGTTGAAAATGCCCGCCATCGCCTGAGCGTCAGAAGCCAAAGCGCCGTTAACATCCACTAGAGGGCCTATCCTATCTTTTATCGGCTTACGATTATTGACGTATTCAAAAAACTTTTTTGGATTATGTTTACTCTCCGCAGCTATAAGTACCTCTAAATTACGCTTAGCATTCCTAACTGATCTTTTAACTTGACCTCTGAGCTCGATATATCTATTAAAGTTAGCTGCCATGCCATTGCGCTTATTAAGTCTATACACTCTGTTACGCTCGTTTATGAACTCGCCTATTTCCCTAGTCCACCACTTGGGCCTACCATGATTTCTAGCGCGCTTGGGCCTCGAGGAATAAACTCCCTTTCAATATTCATAAAACTTTCTTTAAACGCCTCCCAATGCAAATTTGTATCATTACTCATAAATAAGTTATCCCAGTCCACTATCTCATCCTATCCGCAAACTATCAAAATTAGCCCTACGAAAATCAAGGGCTTCTATTACACTGCCCCACAACAATTTTGCTGATTTAATTCTAACACCTGTTTTTAGGTAACTTTGGTGTGCTAATTTCAAATATCACCTTAGTTTTTGCCTATCACGTCAGGTTTTCGAGCAATCAAATACGGATATTTTGGAGATATCGCATTTTGGCATGGTTATGCCCAATTTTTTTTCTTTTCAAAAAATAAGTTTTTACATACTCAGAATCAGCATGGAAAAGTAAACAATTGTGCAGGGAGTGAACTTTAATATACAATGGTAATATTGACACATAAAGTGATTAAGTGTTTAAATAAGCAAAAAATGAATCCATATTAAAGCAAGCACGGGACCAGTTTTCTTAACATTGTCTTTTTCTTGTTTTCTTACTTTTCAGTGCTGATAAATTTTCTCTTATGGGACTTCCTAGAATGAGAGATGTCAAGACAATCTCTTTGCAGGCTCCAGCAGTAGTCAGCCATCATATGGGTATCCCATCTTCCTTGGTATCGTTCTTCCATCACTTTGATATCTTGGTGGAACCTTTCACCTTGCTCTTCACTAACATCACCAAGATTTTCTGGAAATTTATCCAGATGACTGTTGAGATAGTGAACTTTAATGCTCATGTTGCAACCCAACTGCTGAAAGTTTACAAGTAAATCCTTTACAAGATCTTTATAATTTTCAGACTTTTTGGATCATGACGTCACGCTCACACCTGGGGAAATCTCAGATACCCAAGATTTTAATATATTGTACATGACCTTTAGATTTAATGCACAGATTTGCCTATTCCACAGATAAAATTTTAACAGCAAAACAGCTGTTAACAGGTCTCAAAAATCATCAATTTTGATAAGCGCCCTTCATGGATCAACCAAAATAGGCATATTGCATTGCACGAAAACCTGATGTGATGGACAAAATCTAAGGTGATTTTTTAAATCAGCACATCAATATTATCCAGAAACAGGTCTTAGAATTAAATCAGCAGCAAAATATCTTTTTTTGGTTGGGCAGTGTTATCTTACTATCCTTAGTGTTTTCTATCAATAACTTACACATAAGAATTTGATGATCACTACATCCTTAACTCTCGCCTACTTCTAAACCCTCGACTATATTTTCGCCATTCGTCATCACCAAATCTAAAATTGTCACCGCGCGTTGGTTCAGTAACCATCTATCGCAAAAAATTATCTTCCATGAAATCAATCTCAAACCCTCCTCATTACCAGTAAAAGTCTCGTAATTAACATTAGGGCAGTTAAAGTCTCCGACAATTATACTACTCCGATTGTCAATAAAGTTAACAAGAAGTGAGTAAAATCTAGTATCGGTATCGAGGGGGTGAACGGGAGGTGTATAAACAACAAAATTAAAACTAATACTACGCGCCCCCAACTTCAACGCATATCGCATTAATTGCTGCAGGAAAATCTATCTTAACCTTGATAACCCTAAGGGAATTACGAATGTACAGCAAAACACCGCCACCAAACCTATGTAACCTATCATTAGTAAAGAGTTTAAAACCCGGTATATCAAGTTCCCCCAACAAGTCCCGAGTCACGGTATTTAACCACGTTTCAGTGATAGCAACTATATCGTAGTTGCCGGAATAAATTATCGCCTTAAATTCATTTAATTTGTTTCTAATACTACGCGCGTTACAATAAAAGACGTTTAAGTTATTTTTTTACCATGCGACGGCGTTTTAAACTAATTTTCCCTTCGGGCCGGCGTTGCCCGGACCCACAACGTTTAAAGAAGGCTTCGACCTATACAGCTTTCGTACGTTTTCGTCAATTAACCTACCTACTAACCTAGCATTACCTATTTCATTAAAATACACCCCATCTTTTATAAAAAGGCTAGGATCACTGAATTCTGACCACAGCTTTACGAAGGGTACATTTTCATCAGCACAAATTTCTTCTAATTTAGTATTAAAAAATATTGTTTTTGACGTAATCCTAAGACCCAAACCGTGCCTAGGGGTAATACCTAGAACTAAAGACCTATCTGACCTCGCCTTCAGGGACCTAATTAACCCGCTATATCTCTCCAAAAGGTCAGGCATTCTCGTATCGGGCCTATACGAGTCGTTGCCTCCTACCATCGTCGTCACCAACATCGAGTGACGGGAGACAACGTCAATCCTATCCACTTCGTCTCTAACTCTGTCAACACTGGCCCCTGGGAGACAGACCCTCCTCCTCTTGGTTGGATGCCGTTCAACGAACTCTGTGTCCATATGGCGCACTAAAGAGTCCTCAATTAAAATAGTTTCCCCCTCATTCACGTCCCTTTCCAAATGTGCCAAAGGGTTCGAAACATCGATAGGGGGGGTGGTTCCTATCACCTAACGTACGCGGCCTAGTTCCACCCTTAACTTCTCTAAATCCCTCCCCATCTACTAATCTCGGACCAACCTTAACCCCTTCCTCAACTCTATCCAACCTTCCGGATAAGCTACCTAAACTAGAAACTAGGTTACGCACCTCACCCTTCAAATTACAGTACTAACGTCTTCAACGTTAGTATTGGTTCGGCTTTCGTCAACCGTAGCCCTACCCCTGCCCTCATCAAGCGTTGCAAGTATTTCCGTTACCTCACGTACACTGCGTTTAATGTCAACTATTTCCTCCCTTAACTCGCAAAAGAAACAAACTGATCTCTCGGTAATCGCCATAGGACCGCCGTTATAATCTTTAAAATCCGAATACCACCGGTTTACCCAACACCTAACACATGACGCTTTCTGCGAAGGCATCACGCAGTTAAAATTAGTTCATAACCGTCACAAGTTTAAGTTAAATTAAGCCGGCACGCTATGAAAACTTCTAAATCGCTAAAAACCACTAATATTCAATTACTTAACTATAACAATGTGAATATAAACGCAAGTATATAAAATTCAAAACTTTCGAAAAGTAAAATTATTAGCAATATGCAAAAGTAGAAACAATATCAGAGAGCTCAGGAAATGCCTCCGTTCAGTAGAGAGTCTGGCTGACGAATCGTGCGTCCATTCAGTACAGAGTCTGGCTGACGAATGTTGATAGACTTGGTATATTTTAAGGTAGCAAAATTAAGGTTTTGTGGTTCGGAACCGACGTAAAATTGTAGGTCCCTTCCGCCACCACGGAGGACATGCACAATACACAATTACGAACACAGTTAGGTAGACCAGCCATGAGTAGTTCCTAGGGTCTTTGTTGGTCTGAAACATTATAACATTATTACATACATACATATATATAATATATATATATATATATATATATACTGTATATGTTAAATAAACAGGGCAAAGTAGTTGTGTGGTTTATGGGATTGTATGGGATTGTATGTTGTTGCCCGATGTGTGCGTGCGCGCACCTGCATACAGAAACCGCTCAAGTCAGGAAAATAAAAAAATATAAATATAAAGGAATTAACAGTATATGTATATATACGAATATATGTGTAGTGGTTATCATATCTGACCGGCAATCGGAAGATCCCGGGTTCGATTCCCGGGTGGTTACCTCATTTTTTCATTTGTTCGTTCTCCCTCCTCATCTTGCGCGGAATGTTCTCCTATACAAGCGTCGTTCTTTACGTTATTTATACTGCGTGTTCTTTGCAGTTGAAAATGTATATATTGGTGCGGCATGCGGGAGGTGCCCCTCGGGGCATTGGTTTCTGCGCGTATGTAGGAGAATTACGACTTCTGATCGAGTGAGGACCATGGTGTAGTGGTTATCATATCTGACCGGCAATCGGAAGATCCCGGGTTCGATTCCCCGGTGGTTACCTCATTTTTTCATTAGTTCGTTCTCCCTCCTATCTTGCGCGGAATGTTCTCCGATAAAAGCGTCGTTCTTTACGATATATATATATATATATATATATATTAATATATATATATATATATACAGGGTGCGGCATAAGTCGGTTTACCGAGGATAATGAAATCACATTGTGAAGGATAATATTTATTATTTATGACAGAAATTGTTCAAAGTGTCTTCCATCATGTTGAATACACGGTTGCATCTTTGAACCACTGAACAACAAACAGCGCGGCACAGTTCTTTATTATTATTCAACGTTTCGAACTCTTGGCGTATCAAAGTCTTCGTGTGATCGAAGTCCCGAGGTTTCTGGCCGTAGACGCGTTGTTTGGTGTCTAATTTTCTGTTCATCATGTAAGTACAAAAAAAAAATTAACACTGCACAGACTACAATTTCAACAGCACTAAACAGCAAGCTAGTCAACTTAATACTGCACCCAGCGTACTAAAATCAGCGTTGTCGAGTCAGTGTTGCTGAATCAGTGTTGCCGAATTAGTGCAGCCAACTATAAAAATAATTTTTCTCGGTATATTAGTGGGAATACTTCAGTATGCTCCAAGATGGGCCACCGAATGGTTCTCTCTCAATCTCTCTTGCTCCTCTCTCTCCTCTCAATAAAGACTTGTGTTTTATTACCTTTGTTAGGTTACCCCATTCACCCTTCGGAGGGTTATCCCCGACTCCTCTTTACCCTTGTTGCATGGCACTGTTGCTATGTTGCATGGGACTAGCACTATTGCAGATCAATCTTCACTTTTACTCATATACTAGCATCTAATTCTAAACTGTGATTTGAATCCAGCGACGAAATATATTAAACAATATATATATTTAATATATATGTAAAAATGAATAATCTTACATTCATTTTTGCATATAAAGTCTAAATTCGCGTTACACTCTAACTTTATATAAAATGCAAGTTTAGAAAAAAATTTAATTTTCTTTCTATTTTATTTTTGCTAAGTAATTGATGAATTATTTCATTTTAAATTACCTAATCATTTTTTTTATTAAACTTAATCATGTAATCATGTTAAATTATGCAATATTAATTTCTTTATACATTGTCTCTTAGTTGTAAAAGATGAAGTCATAACTTGCCAAAACTATAAATTAACAATTAATTTTAAATTTTACGCATTTAATTTTGGCTTATATGCATGTGTAGTGAATACTCTTATTTTAGTTTCAAGATAAATGTTAATTTTACCGTCTTGAATTTCGGAATAGCTATAAATTCACATAAAATTAGTTACCCATCATAATTCAATTGTAAACCACATTAATATTAATTTTATATATACTGTATTATTTTATTGTATGTAAACATAATTAATTATATATCACATTTGTCAGTTAATTATTTATATTCAAATAATTATTTTAATCTAATACCATGTCCATTTTGCAAATAAATAATAGAAATCCAAGGGTTATATTTTCCATCCTTGGTACTGTCGCAGTTTCGCCTAACGGACTCAATACGGCTAGTGAGATAATCACTGGTTGGCACTTAACCAGAGGCAGTGCTTATGGCTACATCATCCAGGTTAACCTATATCGGATAGATGCGCTACGGTCCCAAGCCGTAGCTTGCCTAGGCCCAACGACGACGACGACGAAAACCAACAATTGGTGACCCCGGAGTTGGATTCCCCCCTTTTTACCCGAACGACTAGGACTAGACTGTTACGTCGTTCGTGCCCATCACCCCTTTTACCCGAACGACTAGGACTAGACTGTAACGTCGTTCGTGCCCATCACCCCCTTTTACCCGAACGACTAGGACTAGACTGTAACGTCGTTCGTGCCCATCACCCCTTCACCCGAGCGACTAGGACCAGACTGTAACGTCGCTCGTGCCCTCTGCCCCTCACCCCTGCCCGTGCGCTCTGTGCCTGCGCTCGTCTCAACCTCCACTCCTTCGTTGGTAACTTGTCGTCTTGCTTGTACGTCAGCAAGCATAGGAGAAGATGCCTGACGACGCTGGTGCCTCTCCCACTTGAGCGTAAAGCTCCCCGTCTTCTGGCCGGGTGATCCATTTATTTGGTTCCACCAAGTGGAATCACAATTCAACTTGGGAAGGATCACCGCTAGCAGGACAAAATACGATCATGTTTTGTCCTCTCTACCAGCGAGCATCATCTCTGAAGTCCGTGACGTCATCGTGTCTACTTCCACGAGTGAGGACCCATACAACGATCTGAAGTCTGCCATCCTGTGCCGCACCACTGTCTCAGAGCGTGAGAAACTACATCAGTTAATCTCAAAAGAAGAACTTGGAGACCGTAAGCCCACTCAAATGCTGAGGGCTATGCAGTGCGCTCTAGGCGAACGCGCACAAACTTCGATAAGGACATCTTTAGACAGTTGTTCTTGCAGAAACTTCCTCCATCAGCTCAGCGTGTCTTGGCCACTATGGATCCTGCTACTCCAGTTGATAAACTAGCAGAAACTGCCGACAAAGTAGTGGAGATTGACACAGCTCCGGTCAACAACGTGAACACACAATCGGAACTGGAGTTGAAAGTGGAAGAGTTAAGTCAACAACTCAACCACGTTTGTTCTCTGCTACAAAATCAACGGCAAAGAAGCCATTCTCGGTCAAGATTTACGAAGAGGCATCGTTCGAGTTCCGGGAAGATCTGCCTCTACCACTCTAAATTTGGAAAGAAGGCTAGGAAGTGCATCTCCCCTTGCAATTTTTCGTCGGAAAACCCCGGCAGCGAGTCCTAATGGCGTCTAGTACTCGCACTGCCAACCTGTTATTCATAAAGGACAGGAACTCTGGTGTCAATTTCTTGGTCGATACCGGAGCGTCAGTCAGTGTATTCCCTCAAAAATCTGGTCATACGCACTCGGAATCTCAGCCTCTATACGCTGCTAACGGTTCACGCATACCCACGTACGGTACTCAGTCGCGTGAACTAAACTTGGGCCTTCACCGATCCTTCAAGTGGATTTTCATCTGTGCTCAAGTGCAGCATCCCATAATCGGCGCTGACTTCCTCCAGCATTTCAAAACTCCTGGTGGATCTTGACAAGCGACGCTTATGCGACCAGGCCACACTGCTTTCTGTTCTTGCCAAACAGGTTGCCCTTCCGGACGCCTCGAACTCTGCACTTTCCCTCGTTCCCCCTAATTCCATGTACCAGTGCCTTTTCCAGCGATATCCAGGAATTCTTCAACCGATGCAGATGGGTGATACCATTAAGCACACCATTACCCATCACATTATAACAAAAGGTCCCCCTGTGTTTGCAAAACCCAGACGTCTTGCCCCGGACAAACTGAAAGCTGCCAAATCGGAATTCCAGCTTATGATAGATCTTGGGATAATAAGACCTTCCAAAAGCAGTTGGTCCTCTCCCCTACACCTGGTCCAGAAGAAGTCAGGAGACTGGAGACCATGTGGGGATTACCGGTTTTTGAATTCGACAACCATCCCGGACCGATATCCGGTACCAAATGTCCAAGACTTTACAGTACTTCTCTTCTCCACGGCAAATCTATCTTCAGTAAAATAGACCTCGTTAAGGCTTTCCACCATATTCCCGTAGAGCCTTCGGATATTCCCAAGACTGCAGTTTGTACACCATTTGGGTTATTCGAATTTGTGAAGATGCCGTTCGGGCTACGGAATGCTGCGCAAACCTTTCAGAGGTTTATAGATGAGGTCACCAGAGGCTTAGACTTTGTTTATGCCTACATCGATGATTTGCTTGTGGCCAGCTCAACGGAAGAGGAACATAAGGAACATCTTTCACTCCTCTTTCAACGCTTAGAACAATACGGTGTTACTATTAATGCATCTAAGTGTGTGTTTGCACAGCCAACCTTGGAATTTCTTGGTCACACGATTTCGCAGCACGGAATTACCCCCCTTCAGGACAAGTGTGAAGTGATAAAAAATTATCCTATGCCAAATAATCAGCGTGAGTTACGTCGGTTTCTAGGTTTGGTAAATTATTACCACAAGTTCATTAAAAACTGTGCCAGTGTTCTTGCTCCTCTACACGCTATGATCACACACAAACGCAAGGTAACGAAATTGGTATGGTGTAGCGATAGTTTACAGGCGTTCGACAATGCCAAAAATGCTATCAATAGTGCATTGTCTCTGTCATTTCCTATCAGTGATGCCCCCCTAACTCTGACGGTCGATGCATCAGATGTTGCGATCGGTTGGGTGTTGGAACAAACCATTAACGGTCAACAAGCACCCATCGCGTTTTACTCGAAAAAGCTGCAGCCAGCCCAAACGCGTTATAGTGCTTTCGGACGTGAACTTCTTGCTATTTACTTAAACGTGAAGCATTTTCAACATTTCCTTGAAGGCCGAGAGTTTTGTGTTTTTACCGACCACAAACCTTTGGTCACTGTCTTCAATAAAAACAGCTGTAACCACTCTCCCAGAGTCATCAGGCAACTCGATTATATCTCGCAATTTACCACAGATATCCGCCACATCAAAGGTGTCTTGAACACTCCAGCGGATGCACTTTCAAGAATAGAGATTACTTCTGTTACCCTCAGCTCTACACTGTGGAATGCTATGCTATTGCACAGGATCAAGATAAGGATACGGAACTACAAGACCTGCTCAGAGAAGACTCCACTCACTCACTTTCCCTCAAGAAAATGAGTATGCCAGGATTGTCTGTGCCCCTCTATTGCGACGTATCAACAGCTGCTATTCGCCCTTATGTCCCTCCATGTCACAGACAAGCAGTCTTCACGGATCTTCATAAGCCCTCCCATCCTGGTATCCGTGCTTCGCAACACCTGGTTACCTCTCGCTTTGTTTGGCCCTCGATGCGGAAGGATGTCAAACATTGGACCAAAACGTGCCTTGCCTGCCAGCGTGCCAAAGTCCAAAGGCACACCAGGTCCCCCTTTGACGCATTTCCGCCCCCATCCCAGCGATTTGAGGTAATTCATGTAGACATTGTTGGCCCTCTTCCAGTGATTCAAGGCCAACGTTATCTGCTCACCTGTCTCGACCGCTTTTCCAGATGGCCTGAAGCCATCCCACTTCCTGATATCCAAGCGGACACTGTTGCAAGAGCCTTTCTTCATGGATGGGTATCAAGATTTGGATTGCCGACAAAAGTCATCACTGACCAAGGTCGCCAATTTGAGTCTTCGCTTTGGAAGAAGTTTACCAGCTTGTTGGGTACAGTACATGCGCATACCTGTGCGTATCATCCGCAAGCTAACGGCCTCGTCGAACGCTTCCATCGCCAGCTGAAGTCATCCCTTATGTGTCACGAAGACTCCCATTGGATGGATAAGCTTCCACTCGTGTTGCTTGGTATTCGCTCTGCATTTAAGAGTGATCTGAAGACTACAGCGGCTGAACTAGTCTATGGAACAACACTGCGGCTACCAGGTGGCTACTTCACTGCAGGGGATAAGTCATGTGATCCTACGGAATTCGCTCAAACACTTTCCTCTCACATGCAGTCCCTTCAGCCTGTTCCCCCTCGATTGACTAGCCAACAGAACATCTTTGTTTCCCCAGCCCTCCAGTCTTGCACCCACGTTTTCGTTCGTGTACCTGTCCCAAAACGGCCTCTCCAATGTCCATATGACGGGCCCTATGAAGTTCTCCGACGTACGCGCAAATCATTTCTCATCCAGCGCGGTTCCAAGGTCGACAAGGTTTCTATCGATCGTCTTAAGCCTGCGTTTTTGGAATCAACCTTAAGCGAGGTACATGTAGCTACCAAAAGGTCCAGGGGAAATCTGTCTCGTTCGGAACTCTTTGAACTTCCTCTCTGGTGGGGGAGTGTGTAGTGAATATTCTTATTTTAGTTTCAAGATAAATGTTAATTTTACCGTCTTGAATTTCGGAATAGCTATAAATTCATTTTAAATTAGTTACCCATCATAATTCAATTGTAAACCACATTAATACTAATTTTTGTATACTGTATTATTTTATTGTATGTAAACATAATTAATTATATATCACAACTGTCAGTTAATTATTTATATTCAAATAATTATTTTAATCTAATACCATGTCCATTTTGCAAATAAATAATAGAAATCCAAGGGTTATATTTTCCATCCTTGGTACTGTCGCAGTTTCGCCTAACGGACTCAATACGGCTAGTGAGATAATCACTGGTTGGCACTTAACCAGCGGCAGTGCTTATGGCTACATCATCCAGGTTAACCTTTACCGGATAGATGCGCTACGGTCCCAAGCCGTAGCTTGCCTAGGCCCAACGACGACGACGAAAAACCAACACATGTTTAATTTTAATTTATAATAAAATGCATATTTCATTTTCCATTTTCAGTTAACTTGGCAAATCATGATAACATTAGATCTGTCAATATGCTGTTTAAAAGAAAAATATGACTTTATCTTCAAATATCTTGCTATCTGCCAGTATGGTGTTACAGCAAAACTTTACCTTTATCTTCAAATATTTTGCACAAAAAATTCAGCCTTCTGAGAATAAAAAAACAACATAGGTCAACATTAAATAATAATGATGTCGCCAAATTATTAGTATATAAACTCTTGTATTTTTTCAAATTATCATTCTGATCTCTTTTTTTTTTCTTCTCCTTTGAGCCCTGCTTTCTCCAGAGAACTTAGTTTTAAATTAGAATAAATAATTTCCTGATACACTACAAGAAGAATCAGGGAACCATCAGATAATTTAGTGAGTTTTCACAGAATCCTCAGATCCACTGCAAGAAGAAATCGAAGTGTAGTATAAAAGAAACTACTGCGATTCTCTACATGGTACCAGCTACCCCAGAGTGAGAAATCCGTTGCTGCCACCTAATCAGAATCACCGTCAACCTCGAACTACCCAAGGCCATAAGCGGAAGGTTAACATATATATTACAGGATAACTGCTCTGTTCATACTGCCAGGATCATCAGACCGTGGCTTCAGGAACAACGAGATATCGAGCTGCTGAATTGGCTCACCAAGGGGTATGACCTAAACCCCATTGAAAATGTGTAGGCAAATGTGATTAACTCTTGGGGGCCTGGGGAGGAGTGGACATCTCGGCACCTGCTGGAACACACCATGGTAGAGCGGGAACTTTTTCACACGAACTCACAAGTCATCTACAATCACGTGGCATTTATTCCAAATGGGCCACGAGAGGTTATTAATAATAAGGAAGGATGGACCAAGTATTGAGTAATTGTGTATAATAACGTTACTGTTGTTAAGTGACAAATATATAATTATTTACTTGAATAATTGTCAGTTCCTTATAATTTAAACATTATGTTTTGTATGTTCTTAAGAAAATCCCTAAATTTACTTGATTCATGTTTATTTTTGTAATAAAAAATTGAACTGTTATCATTATCTCTCCGTGGATAAACCTGACCTTTGTCTGGATAATCATTTGTTGATGATGCATGGACTTTAAACAGAAATGTTATTACGTGGAGGAAAAGTCGATACTACAACTTATCTCACACTTTAACTATAACATGGCCACATCAAAATCCTATGATTGAAAGTTTCTAAAGTATCCCACGTTTGTAAAATAACTTCACTACTCTATTCCCTAAATTTAGAAATAATGCATGAATAAAATACATAGTCGTCCTAACATTACCACCAAAACTATCGTGAACAATATATTTAATCAATCATTGGTTTTCAAAAAATAAAATATTACTGTGACAACACCTGAGTGAGGTAGGAGGAGAGGGAGGGAGTGAGGGTGGGGTACTGGCGTTTAAGAGGGACTGCGTCCAAATATTCTGCAACGATAGTGGCGTCTGATTTTCAACATTCGCATTTTGAATTGTTTAAAATTAATCTCATCTTTACAGCGCTCATCATAGGCTGTAATATTTAGCAGAATACCGCTGAAATACGAAATAATATTATATTAATTATTATACTTACATAATAATAATAATAATAATAATAATAATAATAGCCTAGCGTCACATTGTATTCACTTTCTTTGGCATTGTGAAGAAACTCTTGTAAAAAGTTGTTTAAAAATTGTATATATATATTGTTTAATATATTTCGTCGCTGGATTCAAATCACAGTTTAGAATTACAGTAGATGCTAATATATGAGAAAAAGTGAAGAGTGCAATGCAATTGCATGCAACATGGTCAACATTGATCTGCAATAGTGCCAGTGCCATGCAACAAGGGTAAAGAGGAGTCGGGGTTGACCCTCCAAAGGGTGAATGGGGTAACCTAACAAGGGTAATAAAACACAAGTCTTTATTGAGAGGAGAGAGAGGAGCAGGAGAAATTGAGAGAGAACCATTTGGTGGCCCACCTTGGAGCATACTGAAGTCTTCCCACGCTCCTTCTCACAGGCTTTTGAATCAATCAGCCATGGCCGTTGTTGGCTTGAACGTTTTTTTTATGAACACACACACATACACACACACACACACACACACACACACACACACACACATATATATATATACATTATAATATATATATATACATTTTAACTGCAAAGGACACACATTATAATTAATGTAAAGAACGACGCTTGTATAGAAGAACGTTCCGCACAAGATGAGGAGGGAGAACGAACAAATGAAAAATGAGGTACCACCCGGGAATCGAACCCGGGATCTTCCGATTGCCGGTCAGATATGCTATCCACTACACCATGGGCCTCGATTGATCAGAAGTCGTAATTCTCCTACATTTTTCATTTGTTCGTTCTCCCTCCTCATCTTGTGCGGAACATTCTTGTATACAAGCGTCGTTCTTTACATTAATTATACTGTGTGTTGTTTGCACATATATATATGTGCGGCATGCGGAGGGTGCCCCCTCAGGGCATTGGTTTCTGCTCGTATGTAGGAGAATTACGACTTCTGATCAATCGAGGCCCATGGTGTAGTGGATAGCATATCTGACCGGCAATCGGAAGATCCCGGGTTCGATTCCCGGGTGGTTACCTCATTTTTCATTTGTTCGTTCTCCCTCCTCATCTTGTGCGGAACGTTCTTCTATACAAGCGTCGTTCTTTACATATATATATATATATATATATATATATATATATATATATATGGGATTGAACTCAGAATGGTCCCCTGAGATCTTTTATGTTACACACAGACCGTCCATGGAACAAGGAACTCTTCTGGGAAAAGTAAATCCACTATAGTTCGAATAAGTAATGTTAAATGACAAATACTATAGTTTTTCTTTTTCATGATGTTAGTCCGACGTGGGGAACCGATCAGTCGCAAAGTGTATTAATGTATTGTATGTATTGATGTATTCACTCCGACGTGAATGCCACGAGTATATTGAGGTTCTGAATGTAGTAGGCTAGGTGTACTTGTAAACCCTTGATCCTGTTCCAAAGCTGGATCCTATCTGCTTTGAAGATAGCTGGTGAAGGAAGTTATATTTTGGGGCCTCTTTGCGAGTAGCCCGTTCCCCACTTCGGGCTAACATCATGAAAAAAAAAAACTGTAGTATTTGTCATTTACCAATACTTATTCGAACTACAGTGGATTTAATTTTCCCAGAAAAGTTCCTTGTTCCATAGACGGTCTGTGTGTAACATACTTATATAATATATATATATATATAATATATATATATATATATATATATATATATATATATATATATATACAGGGTATGCCATAAGTCGGTTTACCAAGAATAATGAAATCACCATGTGGAGACTAATATACCGAGAAAAATTATTTTTATAGTTGCCTGCACTGATTCGGCACCACTGATTCAGCAACACTGACTCGGCAACGCTGATTTTTGCACACTGGGTGCAGTATTAAGCTGACTAGCTTGCTGTTTAGTGCTGTTGAAATTGCAATCTGTGCAGTGTTAATTTTTTTTTTTGGTCCTTACATGATGAACAGAAAATTAGACACCAAACAACGCGTCTACGGCCAGAAACTCGAGACTTCGATCACACGAAGATTTTGATACGCCAAGAGTTCGAAACACGTTGAATAATAATAATAAAGAACTGTACAGCACTGTTTGTTGTTCGGTGGTTCAAAGAAGCAACCGTGTAATCAGCATGATGGAGGACACTTTGAACAATTTCTGTCATAAATAATAAATATTATCCTTCACAATGTGATTTCATTATTCTCGGTAAACCGACTTATGCCGCACCCTTTATATATATATATATATATATATATATATATATATATATATATATATACACATTGTCATATACTCGTATATATACATATACTGTTAATTCCTTTATATTTTTATTTTTTTATTTTCCTGACTTGAGCGGTTTCTGTATCCACGCGCGCACGCACACATCGAGCAACAACATGCAATCCCATACATATCCACAGTGTAAAGGTTGAAATAAAAAACAAAACTACTTTGCCCTGTTTATTTAACATATACAGTATATATATATATATATATATATATATATATATATATATATATATATATATAATATGTTATAATGTTTCAGACCAACAAAGACCCTAGGATCCACTCATGGCTGGTCTACCTAACTGTGTTCGTAATTGTGTATTGTGCATGTCCTCCGTGGTGGCGGAGGGGACCTACAATTTTACGTGGGTTCCGAACCACAAAGCCTTAATTTTACTACTATACCCAATCTATCAACATATGCGTCTAATCGATTTTTAAACATGTTTATAGACGTGCTACTAATTACTTCTACCGGCAAACTATTCCAGCTATTTACTATTCTATGCGTAAAAAAGTTTTTGGCAACTGCTGTCTCGAACCTTCTACTTGTCAACTTACACCCGTTATTTCTAGTCCTATTATATTGAGATATTTCGAAAAAGCTATCTCTATCTACGTTATCGAACCCATTCATAATTTTGAAAACCTGGATTAGATCACCCCTTAGCCTCCTAGTCTCGAGTGTAGTCAATTTTAACTCCTTAAGCCTATCCTCGTACGACTTTGACCTAAGCGACGGAATCATCTTAGTTGCTCGTCTTTGAACTCTTTCGATTTTGTCTATATCTTTTCGCATATGCGGATTCCAAAATTGGATCGCGTACTCCAAATGGGTCTAACTAATGATTTATAAAGAGGAACTATAATATCGCGCGATTTGTACTCAAAATTCCGAGCTATAAAACCTAACACTTTGTTCGCTTTATTGACCGCTGCTGTACTTTGTTTCGCTACTTTTAAATCACCAGTGACTATAACTCCTAAATCTTTTTCCTGCTCTACGCTTGCTAACTCCTTCCCTGACATACTATACGCAAAATTACCGTTACGCGAACCTATATGTAAAATTTTGCACTTATCGACGTTAAATCTCATTTGCCATGTGACTGACCAATCAACGATTTTATTCAGATCTTCCTGGATTTTACCTCTATCTTCGTCATTAATCGCCCTACCACCCAGCTTCGTGTCATCCGCAAACTTTGAAACTGTACTGACTAGGCCGACATCTAAATCGTTAATATATATAAGAAAAAGCAAGGGGCCCAATACAGAACCCTGAGGAACGCCGCTCGCTACATTAGCCCAACACGACTCCGCTCCATCAACGACCACCCTCTGTTTCCTACCTCGCAACCACTCTTCTATCCAATTTATTACTACACCCCTGATTCCATGAGCCTTAGTTTTTTCAATGAGTCTTTTGTGCGGTACGGTGTCAAACGCTTTTTGAAAATCTAAATACACTACATCAACCGCCCGATGACTATCGTAAACGTCAACCACGCTTTGAAAAAATTCTAAAAGATTAGTTAAGCAAGATTTGTTTCGCCTAAAACCGTGCTGCGTATTTCTAACAAGTTATGCAATTCTAAGTGTTCGACTATACGATCCCTAATTATTGATTCCAGTAGCTTACCTACAACAGACGTTAAACTGATTGGCCTATAATTTCCCGCCGCACCTTTATCGCCTTTCTTAAAGATAGGTGTTACATTTGCTAACTTGAAATTATCTGGTACGCACCCCTCAGAAATAGACGCATTAAAAATCTTTGTTAGCGGCACAACAATGCTATCTTTTAATTCTTTTAGTTGTATGGGATATATGGAATCCGGCCCCGGTGATTTACGCATTTTCATTTTATCAATATAGCGCATTACCTCCCCTTCACTAACCACAATATTATCCAAAATATTACCATTATCAAAAGGTTATGTCTATGACCGTAGGGATATTCGTTACATCTTCTATAGTAAAAACTGACGTAAAAAATTCGTTTAGCAAGGTAGCCATTTCCTTGTTTTCAGAAACTAGCTCTCCGTTAACATTTTTCAACGGCCCCAAGACACTTTTTACTGGATTTCTATTGTTGACGTATTGAAAGAATCGCTTGGGGTTTTCTTTACCGTCACGAGCTATGGAGATTTCAAATTCGCGCTTGGACTTTTTTATTACACTTTTCGCTTCACGCCTTAGAGATATGTAGTTGTTTCGTAACCACAAATTGTCTTTATCGCACTTATGTAGCCTATAAGCCCTATCTCTACTCTTTATAATGTCTCCTACTCTAGAAGTAAACCACAAGGGCTTGTTGTTTACTTTCGCACGCTTAATTTTGTACGGTACACATTCCTCATTTATAGTCCTAAATACTGTTTCAAACGATTCCCACATTAGTTTTGCGTTGGAGATCCCCATTACGTTTTCCCAATTGACGTGTGACAATTCATTTCGAAATTTACAAAAGTCTGCGTGCTGGAAGTTAGGAATTTTAGTCGAGTTAGCTGGTTTCGAGTGACTTACTGAGAGGACAAACTCTACCATATTGTGATCGCTATTGCTTAACGGTTCTATTACTTGAAGATCAGTGATTAGCCTATCATCCGTAGTTATTACTAAATCTAAAATACTGTCCAACCTCGTAGGTTCCCCAACCTTTTGAATAAGAAAGCTATCCTCGAGAAAATTAACTAAACGATTACCTTCCGCGTCTCCCTGCATTGTATCGTAATTCACGTTGGCGCAATTAAAGTCACCCATAACTAAGCCTGCTCACTATTATTCTCTTTAGTTCACGATATAACGCTTCGTCCGTATCAGCTGTTTGATTAGGGGGCCTATATATAACCGCAACAACAAGTTTGAAATCGTTCAATTTAAGTTCTGCTATAGTCGAATCTATCGGTTCTGGAATTGTGTGCTTTACTTCTATAACGTTCGCAATATTATCTTTGATATACAACATAACACCGCCTCCTCGCCTACCTATTCTGTTTTTAACAAAAAGTCTATAACCTCTAATTTGATACTCCCCTACAAAGTCACGTGTTTCAGTGCTAAGCCACGATTCATTTATCGCAATTAAATCATAGTCTTTACAAGCAATTAAAGAAAAAAATTCGTTTATTTTATTTCGTAGGCTACGAGCATTTAAGGATAGAACCTTCAAATTGTTTGTAATTGCGACACCTTCGCGAGCGCAGGGGAAATTTGTGGAAATTACGCTGGGACCGTTCGAGTTACGGCAGCCTGAAAAGAAGAGACAGTATTATGAAATAGTCTTCCTAAACGCGCAGCTCCAACGTCATTAAGATGAAGTCCATCTCCGAGGAACAAGTCCCTCCTGCCGTAGAAACTGTTCCAAAAATTCGCAAAATGCACTCCTTCCTGTTGGCAAAGAGACTTTAGGTTATTGTTGATATAGGTCGCCTTGCTGTAGAAATCGCTACGTTGGATAATTCGAGGAAGTATACCTGTTAAAACAATCTTATTAGTTTTTTCCTTTAGTCGCTCTAGTAAGTCCCTGTACCTAGCCAGCAGCTCTTCCGATCTAGAATTTAAAACGTTATTAGTACCGACATGAATAACATACGTTGTGTCCTCAGAGGTTCCGTCTGTAAAATGGTCAACACTATTAGTTATATCCTCCACCCTTGCACCAGGGTAGCAGTAACGGCGCCTACGACGAGGGTTTCTCCCACAGAATTCCTCGAGCTGCCCTCGAACAATGGAATCGCCAACGAGTCGTATTTCCGGTTCATCAGCATCTTCGAAACCTAAAACAGAAAACTTATTGTTTGTTATTACTGGTAGACAAGTCTTAGGTTTTCTCAATGGGGCTCCATTACGCACTCGAACGAAGGGTTGGGAACTAGGGGAAGAGAGAGGGCTATTAGTACTATTTATATTATTAGTAGAAACTGAGGCAGGAGGGGTCGTAACTGGAGTCTCAAGGGATTCTAATTTTGCCGTCAGGAGCATCACGCTTTCTTCAAGCCTCACTCTGGCCTCCCTCTCACGTTCTAACTCGTTCCTCAGACTTCCATGCTTGAACACCACCTGCAAACTAACTGTTCATTATTATTAGCCATTGTAAACGCGTAAGCGGCAAATTTCCCTTCACAGCGACTGCAAGTACTTGACGGGGGTGCCATGCTCTTAATTAAAAAACAAAAAACAAAAAACGAGCATTTGGAAATTAGTAAATTACAACGTAACTCTACCGCGTGCTTATTGTGCCGTCACCTGCGCAAGCCCACAAAAATGTTCTTGAAACGCAGAAACAGGTTCTTGTAACACAAATTTATACTGAATGGATATATACTTAATTAAACTACCGACGAAAGATCTGTGAAAGAAAAAGTATTAATAAAACTTATCTGTCCGCTATTCGACCGACTATTTTCTTCCCCTTTTTCCTTTTTCCCACGGTGGGTGACCACACTCTACTTGATCCCCGTAAGAAGGGAAAATGAACCTTATGAAACCCTTTTGTAATAGATTCGAAAAACAAACAAGGCAAGCCACGTGCACAAGCCTTGGTTTAATCAAATAATAGTAATGAATAAAGTCAATAAATTAAATATATTCGTTAATAAATGATTAGTAACACTAAGTAATTTAGTTAAGAATGCACCAAACACTATTTTTTTTTAAAGACACTTCAACGAAAACCACTTATTCAATTGGTAACACTGGACACTTGATAAAACACGTCTGTTCAGAAGGAAAGACTGATCACTTTTATTTATATATATATATATATATATATATATATATATATATATATATATATATACAATACCTCCACTTGAATAATTTTTTATTGTGTAAAGGTAGCTACATAAAACCGGTTTTGTGTTGTAACGATATCCCCACCCCATTCCAGATTGCTTAGAGGTAACCAGATAAAACTGGTTTTGTGTTCTCGCTTAATGTAACCTACACTCATTCCGCACGTTGGTTTAGTATCGATTACAATGGAAAGGGGTAAAGACTTTCGCTTCAAGCAACGTGCCGTAATTGAACTTTTGACCGCGGAAAGTGTTGCTCCCATAGATATTCGTCGGCGAATGCAAGCTGTGTACAGCAAATAGTGTGTTCATGTGAGTACCATTCGACGTTGGGTGAAGCAGTGTAAAGAAGAAGCAGGGCAAAAAGACTTGAGAAGCAAACTGCGAAGTGGAAGGCCTGTAACGGCAACCTACGAGTCTCATCGGAACTACGTTGACGAACTGATTCGTGGAAATCGTTTCATTATTTCATTAAACAAAATGAAATTGCTGCAATGCTCGATATCTCTAGAGAGCGAGTGGGGCACATTTTCAGTATTCTCGGTTACCGAAAGGTCTGCGCCAGATGGGTGCCTCGCATGCTCACTGCCGAGATGAAAACTGAGAGACTACGCATTTGCCAAGAAAATCTGCAGGGCTTCAAATATGAAGATGAATTTCTGCACAGCACTGTGACAGGAGACGAGACGTGGGTCCACCATTATGACCCTGAAAATAAACGGCAATCCATGGAATATCGGCACAAAAATTCACCGCAACGCAAAAAAATTCAAAGTTCAAAAATCGTCTGGAAAAGTCATGATGACTCTTTTTTGGGATATCAATGGTCTTGTTCTCGAATACTTTACAGAAAGAGACACAGCAATCAACTCCGCACGTTATATTGAAACTATGAGGAAGAAAAATCGGATCAGAAAGGTTCCCATTCTCAAAACGACAGTCATTGTTCACTATGACAACGCACGGCTTCACACGAGTGTTCAAACGCGAGAAGCAATTGAGGATCTGCAATTCATCGTCTTGCCGCATCCACCATATAGCCCCGATTTAGCACCATGCGATTTTCACCTCTTTCCTAAACTTAAAGAACATCTCCGTGGAAATTGCTACGAGTCCGACGAAGAAGTTAAGGCTGCTGTGAAATTTTGGTTTCGTAGTCAAAGCCCCGAGTTTTACCGGGATGGATTTCAAAAACTCATTCATCGTTGGCGAGAATGTATCGAGGTAGAGGCTGATTTGAGCAGCACAGTGTCGAAATAACGCATATCAGCGATACGTCCATTTAAGAAGGGTTTAATTTACGGAGAGCGCCAATTTCAAATAATCGATCGAGAATGAATCGATTTCTTTTAGGTATAAGAGTACTGTTAACACTATTTCGCCACATCAACCGTATATCGACACAGGGTTGCTGAGTATCGCGGTTCACAGGCAGTGTGCAAATAACAGAGTATGAGGGGGTGTCGTTAATTTGCTCTCTTCTTATACTTACCCCTGCAGGTATTTTGTAGTTCTACACTACCCACTTCTCAACCACCATGAATACTTTATCAATTTTCTCGGTACTCAAATAAATAACATTACGTCTGCCTGTTTCCATCTTGTTTCAAGCAGCGCATAATTAATAGCGCCACTGTTACGTTTAAATACACGTACCGATTTGAAGACAGAGGATGCTGCTTAATGGAAGCTCCATCTTTTATTGGTTTTCTATCCAGTCTGCGAGGAGAGAACGTCCAGTCGGGTTCATTTATGAGGCGGTTGTGAGCCGGGCGGTGCGCGGACTGATTCAGTTAGCGTGTCGTGTGGAACGGAACATGTTTTGCTCCTGTTGCTATGCGCCGACGAATTCGTGGAAATCGCTCCGTGTCCGACGAAGAAGTTAAGGCCGCTGTGAAAATTTGGTTTCGTAGTCAAAGCTCTGAGTTTTACCGTGATGGATTTCAAAAACTCATTTATCGTTGGCGTGAATGTATCGAGGTAGAGAGTGATTTGATAGAAAAGTAAATCTATCGTTTTGAAGAATAAACTCTAAGGCAGCCTTTCTCAACCTGTGGTAAGCTTACCACTGGTGGTACGCAAGAGATGCCTAGGTGGTACGCAACGCCTTCGTATTAAATATGTGGTACACACTAAGCTTTATCCAGTTGAATTTTTTCTTTATCTTCACATTTTTCCGAAAAGAGTCGCAGTCAGATGGAAGATGTACATACCAAAAACTATTTCAGATCATTTGGATAAACGTGTAGTTTTTACCATAGGCCTAATATGGTACATGTATGTAATGTATACAAATAATTATCTGTATATGGCTTGAAGCTTAAACGTAAGTGCTCTTTCTGTCATAGTGGTACTTCGATTATTGAAAGAAGGCTTGAGTGGAACGCGAGATGTGAAAGGTTGAGAAACATTGCTCTAAGGTACATATCTGCTTTTGGTTCGATAAAATCCTTGAACCCGTTCAAAATTTATTTTAGTGGAGGCATTACGTTTCGGCCCACCCTCGTATATACGATATATATATATATATATATATATATATATATATATATATATATGATACACACAGAACGTGCATGGAACAAGGAAGTCTTCTAGGAAAATTAAATCCACTATAGTCCGAATAAGTAATGGTAAATGACAAATACTAGTTTTTCTTTTTCATGATGCTAGCCCGACGTGGGCAATGGGTCATTCCCATCATGAAACGGACATGTTATGTGCCTTGAGAAGTAGACGCTCAATTCTGCCAGTTGAGGTTTAAGTTTTGGTTTTTGGCTAAAAATACTGTATGTGAAGAGAGACCAACACACGGAACCTAAACGAGGTTTTTCGAGATCTGCTGCAAGTGAAGTGCTGGATTTGTGTCTCTTTCGAAGGGAAGTAATCTTCAGATATTGTAGATCAGATAGAGAAAGCTTAGAGGACCTCCCTGATCTAGGACGATCAGCTGGGGTCCCATTTGATCTGTGACCAGCCAAGATTTTTTGCACTCCAGTTTTGGAAACACCTGTAGATTCACTTATTTTTCTTGGACTCAGTCCCTCACCATGCAAATGTATTATTTTATATCTACTCTCATCAGAAATTGTACGTTTCGCCATTTCTTAAGCCTGTGAAGGAAAAAAACAACATGAATTATAATTATAAGGAGAAACGTTTTGGATAAATTTGTTTTTCAGAATTTAAGTGAATATGTCAATAATTTTAATTGTAAATATTGATATAACAATAGCTTCGGAGCATTTACTGCAGATCGATCATTAATAGTTCGTTAGATCTTCAAACACATGCGTTATAAATAATTAATATAATGAATCAACCCTCAAGTCCAATTTTTGCAGACTAGAGGGTCATCCAGCTTATACAACTTTATACACTTAAGTAATAACTTAGTTTTAAGTTAATATGAACCAGAGGTTCTAATTAATATGTATTTTAGTATTAAAACCAATTTTCATATGACAGGTTATCTAATAGTTATCAGATCGACAGTGGTCTCTGACTTTTGCACGGTACTACATATATATATATATATATGTATGCTGCAAACCCACAAGGAAAAAGAAAATTCTTTTTCCTTGTGGGTTTGCAGCATTTATTCATTTCACGTGTTTCATTGTGAAATTAATCCCATATATATGTGTATATATATATATATATGAAAATTATTTCACGAAAGTAACATGTGAATAATATTTATGATGAAAATAACCACGAAGGAAAAAGGAAACAGAATGGTGCTTAAGCGCTTTCATCTTATGACATCCTCAGGAACACTGAAATAAATAACAAGTTCGAGACTGTATATAGGTCACCAAAAATAAAAATTAAAAAAATAACTAAATAAAAATTGTAGGAGGAGCATACAAATTTCTAAGGAAAAGCTACCAGAGTAGCCCCTCTTGTCTAAATCTGTTCTGAATGAATTCAAAACAACAGGATCAAGCGAAAAAAGGCCCTGGCTAATGATGAAATTATTTGTAAGTTTAATAATGGCAGACTCAAGAGTATTTCTATTAACAATGTTGCTTGAGTGAAACAAAATTGAAGCATTATTCCAATCATTACAGTGCGATAGCTCTGACAAATGGACAAAAAGGGTACTGGACGACTGTCCCGTTCTAACGGAATATTGATGCTGTTTTACACGCGTGTGCAAATCCTTTCCCGTCTGACCAATGTAAAAGGAATCACATTGTTTACAACCAATTTTATAGATAATGTCTGAATTATTGGTTGGGCTATTTTTTTACTATGATATTTTTCACAATATTGTTATATGAAAATACTACATTAATATCCAAAAGTTTACTTTAGAAGTGGAACAAGACAACTCAATCCCGTTTTTGGATGTGCGTGTACATTGGGAAAGCCCAGGGTTTAAGTTTAGTATCTATCGGAAAAAAAAAAACAATTTGTCCGGCGTACACTTTTACTCTGGACATGACACCCCCATTAATATACACTAGAACGGTTGAGGTGTCTAAATCGACACCTTCAAAATTTTAACTTCATATTTTAAGGGTACTCCCCTCATTTAGTTCAGTGAGCTTTTGTGACAATTATTATTTTTTCCTTATACAGGCACAAACATGGCTTGCATTAAAAAAAATATTTGTTCAGAACGGATTTAGACAAGAAGGGCAGAGTGCTAAAACTTTGGTAATTTTCCCTTATAAATTTGTATGCTCCTCTTACAATTTTTATTTTTCAATTTATTTTTTATTTTTTTGTATGACCTATATATCATTCACGCATTATCTATAAAATTGGTTGTAAACAATCCATTTGATCTTGTGTTGAATTCGGGCAAAGTGCTAAAATTGGTAGTTTTCCTTACAAATTTGTATGCTCCTCCCACAATTTGTATTTCTATACATTATATTATATATATATATATATATATATATATATATATATATATATATATATATAACCTTACCTTACAACCTTACAAAGGTTCCGTGCGATGATTTCTCATTTAGCGAAGTGTTGGACCGGATATCCGCATCCGCATCATTTTTAGCATCCGCATCCGCATCCGCGCTTCTGACTGGGGATGTTATGCGGATATTACCTCTAATAAATTATGCAATTTACAATTAAATTAGCTTATAAAGTAGCTTATAAGGCCCAGTCATGCATATTTCATGTAAAGTATTAATTATTAATGAACAAACAAATATATAAACCTCAAAATATAAATACCTGGTAACAGAAAATTGAATGAAACTTGTTTTCATTGAATTTTCTGTGGATGAAACTCTTGAGAAAGTTATTATTTTTATCATAATGAAAATATTAATATTAATTTTAATTCTTATGCATTGCCTGTCATAATAGTAATATCACGATATTTGAAAAATTATGTCATATATTCATAATTCTATATTATATTGATAGATTAACTAAATATCCGCATCCACGGATATTGAAATTAAAGATCCGAATCCTCAGATGTTGAATAACTGACATCCGGTCCACCACTAATATATATATATATTTTTTGTAACCTATATATAGTCTTGAACTCTTGGTTTACTTCAGTGTTCCTGAGGATGTCATTAGACGAAAGCGCTTGAGTAGCACTCTGTGTTTCCTTTCTTTCGTGGTTTTATTCATCATATATATTAGGGTGGGGTGAAACGCAATTCTTTGTACAATATTTATTTGCTTCACCTATAATTTGCTGTATTGGGTTCTATAGATAACAGAAAGTGATATAAAAGAAAAATCAATTTTTCCCTACTGACGCATTTTTGAGAAAAACAAAATGGCCTCTAGTCAAACATATAAATGCTTATAACTTGAAAAATATGCATCGAATTAAAAGACACTATAGAATAAAAATTATTCAAAATAAAAAAAAAACAGACAGTCCCGTTTTATAAATTATTTTCTCATTTTTAAATTTAAAAAAATTTACCTCGATAAATGATATCACAAATAAATCACTTTTTTCTAAATAAATGAAAAATTCTTCGATGACCCAAGTATATTACTTTGATAATAGTTAACAACCTTACACAATTTTGAATATTCAAACTATAATCTACAACAACACTAATCAACGAGAGAAATTATTGACATTTTATTACTACAATTGCAGAAACATATAATTAATACACTTCCAAAAAGATCCCTTTTCAAAATTCGTGAAATGTTTGCTTTTATGAAAATTTGGTGAATTATTTCAGTCTCTAATTAAAAGCTTCGGATTTTGTTCTTGTCAATCAAAAGCGTACTATCTTCTTTAGTGATTGCTCCATAATCAACTAAAGCAGCTGAAGCCAAAGCAACTGCTGCTCGATCTGAAATTCCAAATCTATCGGCTTCCATCGCTACAGGAGGCAATGGAAGTCTCATTTGACCTTGTATGGCAACTGACTCATAGTCTGATTCACTCTGATGTGGGTCTAATTCATATTGTGTGGAAGTACTCCCTACATCCGAAAAACACTTTATTTCGGTTAAAATATGAGAGTCCTTCATTTCTCTGCTTTTTTTACAAATTCCTTCTTCTATCCGCAATTTCCTAGACTGCATTTTTTGAATTATTTTTGTCATGACTTTATCAACGCCCACTATTTTTACTGTACACGGAAATCGCTGATCCTGTACCTTCGCATGCCGTACATATATACATTTTAACTGCAAACAACACACAGTGTATACAGTATATACAGTGTTACAGTATTCGCAGTAACACAGGATATGCGGAACGCTTTTCTACACAAGCGTCGTTATTTAAATTAATTATACTGTGTTGTTTGCAGTTAAAATGTATATATGTACGGCATGCGAAGGTGCCCCCTCAGGGCATTGGCTTCTGGTCGTATGTAGGAGCATTACGACTTCTGATTGATCGTGGTCCATGGTGTAGTGGATAGCATATCTGACCTGCAATCGGATGATCCAGGGTTCGATTCCAGGGTGGTTACCTCATTTTTCATTTGTTCGTTCTCCCTCCTCATCTTGTGCGGAACGTTCTTGTACACAAGCGTCGTTCTTTACATTAATTATACTGTGTGTTGTTTGCAGTTAATATATATATATATATATTATATATTATATATATATATATATATATATATATGTGTGTGTGTGTGAGTGTGTAAAAATGAACAATGCAATTACTAACAATTACTATAACCATCATTATAAGGATTCATTATTTTCATGCAGTACTTATGTTCGTATGGTTTTTATGTTTGAATGTTCATTTTTACATAAGAAACCAAAATCGCCTAAGCGAGTTTTGGATAAAATTTCGATTTGTACTTCTTTATTCATTACTGTATTTCTCTAATTCATCTTTTCTAATAATGACTTATACTGTACGTATGACATAATGTGAATAACTATGACGTCATAAAGTAACTTAATTCTCTTCACATTTTCCATACCGCGAATACTGAATCACCCCTTTGGTAGGTGGATATCTTTCATTTTCAATGTATGGTAAATTCTTTAATAATAATAATAATAAAACTTCATTCTCTATACGTCATTATTTATATGTTGTGTCCTACCTATTGTCTACTGATGCCTATCAACCTATCAGTCCATATTTTACGCGTGTCTATGTTACGCACACAACCTATTGTGTTACGTACATGTAAATACGTCCACATGTATTTTTTTCTTTTTTCTTTTAAGTGCGTTCACCACTCGCAAGATATTCATAAATGCTTAGGCGAGTGGTCGAATTCCGCCAATCAGCATAAATCAAACATCTGAAAAAGAAAGACCTCCTTTGCCTCTGATTTCAAATTATAACGTATAATCATGCGTGTCTTGTTGTGTATAAATTATCTCGTATGTGCCCATGTACTTTGTATTATATTTCTAACATCTTAATTGTCTATTAATATGAAACACTGTAAAAACAAAATAAAATTATCGTAACTGTTTAATTGTAATTAACGATATTAAGTGAAATGTGAATTAATCCATAATCCTAATCATAATTGTAATAAACCAAAATTGAAATGTACTCAGTAATGTACTTAAATTGTACTTTATATACTACTTCGAAATTATATTGCCTTCAGAAATGTACACGGCGAAAATACGATTAGTTTTTATTTTGTTTTTTTATATTTATTTAGAATCTTTCATCTGATCATGTGTTTAAAAGGGGGGAACGTAACCTTCAACTGCATTTCCCCAACATTTAGACTTATATGATACATGTAATTGTAAAATTAACATCACTTAATTACTTCACTCTTCTTTGGTCACTACTACGAGACTCCTTTGTTAGCAGCCTCGCTGCGAGGAGGGGCAGAGGCCCCTTGCATCCTTAATTTTTAGATTACGGCCTGAGCTATGGTCGAAAAAGGTCGAACCTCTACCCCTGTAAATTCAGAGCACTACCTGTACATTTTATAAGTAAACTGCAGTGAAAGAAAGTTTTTTTGTCTTTTCCTTTGAGCCTTGTCCTCTTCAGGAATTTAGTCAGTGAAGTCGATAAGTTTAGTACCAAGAGAAAGTATCAGAGTATTATAGAAAGAGAAGAATTAACAACTGTCGACCCTATAGCGAGAGAAAAGAATTAGAATGTTATAGAAGAAAACTATCGCGAGAAATATCCGTTGCTGCCTCCCAACCAGAACCCCCGTCGATTCGAACCACCCCAGAGCCATAGAGGGAGGACTCAAACATTGGCGACCCTTTAACCAGGATAAAAAAACTCGCACCCGAAGCACATAGAAGAAGAGGATTTTAACAAGTGGCCACTCTTTGGACAGGATAGAAATTACCCTGCATCAGTTGACCGGCGTGTCACGACTTCCAGTTCGTCACATCCACCCTTGAACCGGTGTGTAACGACTCCAAGTTATCCACGTCTCGTCTCATCAAGAACAAGTAGCCAGCAAGACACGTCTTCAGGACACGTCTCTAAGGATTTCGCGTAGAAATTTTGTTAAGTACAGAGTTCATTTTTTTTAAGTAATTTATAAACACTTGAAAAGTCAGTATTATTAACAGTTAATAATGAGTATCAAGCCAGAATTTACAAGAAACAGTGAACATTTCAGACACACCAGTGATACATTTTTTTAGTGAAACAGTAATTTTCACAAAGTTAAAAGTCACAAAAGTTAAAAGTCACAGAAGTTAATTGTCATAGAAGTTAATTGCCACAGAGGTAAATGTCACAGAATTAATGCCACAGAATTAATTTCAGTTATTTTCACTATTATAGTTAGTATAGAATAATTTTATTTTATGTATCAAACATAATATTACTGTACCTTCGCGTACATTTGAGTGAAATGTGTTTACACTTCGTATTTTTGTTTACAATTTTTTTCAAATTATTGAATTGAATTGACTTGCAAATTAAGAGAGAGAGAGTTAAGAGAGAGTTTGTAGAAATTTATAGAGATACTTAAATCAGTTCCAAGTCAGTTTTAGTTGCAAATAAGTTGCAAATCAGTTTTCAGACAGTTTCAGTTGGTTGGATCCAAGAGGGACAACCAAACCCCAAAGATTAATAGTCTTCACTTGAGAGCAGTTCAAGTGCAAGTCAGTTTCATTTTCAGTAGAGTCCACTTGATAGAGTTCAAGTGCAGTCATTTTCAGTTTTCAGACAGTTTCAGTTGGTTGTAACGAAGAGGGACAACCAAACCCCAGAGATTAATAGCCTACACTTGATAGCACTTCAAGTGCAAATCAGTTTCATTTTCAGTAGACTCCACTTGATAGAGTTCAAGTGCAGTCAATTTCAGTCAGTTAAGTTTGAAGATACTTGATAGAGTTCAAGTTAGACAGTTTCAGTTTCAAGATACTTGATAGAGTTCAAGTCAGACAGTTTCAGTTTCAAGATACTTGATAGAGTTCAAGTCAGACAGTTTCAGTTTCAATATAATTGATAGAGTTCAAGTCAGAAGTATCAATTTCAGTTGCAAGTCTGTTGCAAATCAGTTTCAGTTGCAAGTCAGTTGCAAATCAGTTTCATTTGCAAGTCAGTTGCAAATCAGTTTCAGTTGCAAGTCAGTTGCAAATCAGTTTCAGTTGCAAGTCAGTTGCAAATCCGTTTCAATTTCCAGTCTCAGTCAATTTCAAGTCTCAGTCAGATTCAAGTCAGTCAGTTTCAGTCAATTTTGAAGTCAGTTTCAGTCGGTTTCAGTCAGTTTTGAAGTCAGTTTCAGTCAGTTTTCAATTCAGTTTCAGTTAGTTTTCAAGTCATTTTCAGCCAGTTTTCAAGTCAGTTTCAAAGTCAGTTTCGAAGTCAGTTTTCAAGTCAGTTTTCAAGTCAGTTTTGAAGTCCCAAGTCAGTTTTGAAGTCCCAAGTCAGTTTTCAAATCCCAAGTCATTTCAATGCAGTCAATTGAATTCAACTTTTCTTTTTTGTTGTTTAAAAGAATTTAATTCAACCTTTTTTTTGTTGTAAAAGAGAATTAAATTCAACCTGAATTGACCGGTTTGTGTCTTTAGTTAACCTGTTTTTTGTAAGAAAGAAATTGACCGATTTGTCTTTTCTTTTCATGCAGTTGTTGCATATATAAATATATAGTTATGTATTTTATTATTTGTAACCAAAACCGTTTTTACAAAGGTTGTAACGATTTTGATATTTATTGTAATGTATATGAGGAACATGCCGTCCCTCCGTTTGTTGACCTCCTTTAATTTTTGTTCTAAGCAGTCTCACGAAGCAATCTTTTTTAAAAAAAAAGGACGAAAAGACGTATTGTCAATTTCAGACATATACTCCCGCTTAGTCACTGAATTCCCCCGAATGTCTTACTCCAAACTTTGTCTTTTTATTTTATTTTATTTTAACACCCCAACCCCAGTTGAACCCAGTGTCAACCAGAGAAATCGTTCAACCATGGTTAATTCCTCTTTGGTACTGTGGAACATAACCTCAATTTATGTTAAGTTGTTTTTTTTTATTTTGAAGTATATTATATGTTCAGTTCATTAAAATGCATAATTGATTTCTATTTTTAATTTGTATTCTTAATTTTCTTAATTCAATTATCGTACCGATACTTCTGGTTAATGTTAATGGTTATATAGTTCATATATACCTAGGAATGTTACTAGTCGAATTTAATTCCATCTTCAAAATTTAATTTTTAATACCGCTAGATTTACTTTAATTAATTGTCAGTTCTTTTAAGTGCGTATTTATTTTAATTACCTTAATACGCGCAACTGATTAATTACGTAAAATCAATAATTCCAATTGAATTTTATTACTTTTGACACATTCGAATTCATTAAAACTTATACGCATACACCATCATTAATACTACCTGTAATTAGATTTTAATAATATTCGACCTAGAACTTAAAGGATTTTATAATAATAATAATAATAATAATAATTGACTTAAACTTAAAAGATTTTATAACCCTAAACCCATCTTAAATTATTATACATTATTTTTAAACTTTGTTAAATCAAAAACCTTCCAAATCCCTGCACATACACACGCGTGTAAACTTGTTCAAATGTGTACGTTTCTCCACAACCACTACACTCTGTATCTAATACACATAAAACCCCACTAGATCAAAGGTCTATACATCATCCATTACGTAATTCGATTTTTACCTACAATAGTAAAAAAAAAACTAGTTTATAGATTGTACGATCAAGGTAACTTTGAAAATTCCTGAACTTTAAAATTTATATTTTTCCCTTTTATCCACTATCAATTATGTATGTAATTTTTCCCAGAGAAAATAAATTATTGTTAAAAATTAAACAATTAAAATTTTTTTTGAAAATTTAAAAATATCATTGTCTAAATTAACGTATTTATCATTTTATTCTGTTCGCATAAATTAAAATATTAATCTTCGAATTTTGTATATTTCATAATAACTCTAAGCAAGTGTCATGTTAAAGATTTGATTACTGTGCGTTGTCCTCAACCAACCGAAGTCACTTGTTCTGTAGAAAATTTGTATGGTAAAAAAAAAAAAAATCATCATCTAGTTTGAATTAGTTGGGATGTTATATTAACTGTATTGTATTGTATTAATTGTATCATACATATTATTGTATTAATTAATACCATTTTAAAAGGGGGAGCACTGTAAAAATGAACAATGAACAATTCCTATACCATCATTATATGGATTCATTGTCTTCATGCAGTACTTATGTTTGTATGGTTTTTATGTTTGAATGTTCATTTTTACATAAGAAACCAAAATCGCCTAATCGAGTTTTGGATAGAATTTCAATTTGTACTTCTTTATTCATTACTGTATTTCTCTAATTCATCTTTTCTAATAATGACTTATACTGTACGTATGACATAATGTGAATAACTATGACGTCATAAAGTAACTTAATTCTCTTCACGTTTTCCATACCGCGAATACTGAATCACCCATTTGGTAGGTTGATATCTTTCATGTTCAATGTATGGTAAATTCTTTAATAATAATAATAATAAAACTTCATTCTCTATACGTCATTATTTATATGTTGTGTCCTACCTATTGTCTACTGATGCCTATCAACCTATCAGTCCATATTTTACGCGTGTCTATATTACGCACACAACCTATTGTGTTACGTACATGTAAATACGTCCACATGTATTTTTTTATTTTTTCTTTGAAGTGCGTTCACCCCTCGCAAGATATTCATAAATGCTTAGGCGAGTGGTCGAATTCTGCCAATCAGTATAAATCGAACATATGGAAACGAAAGACCTCCATTGCATCTGATTTCAAATTATAACGTATAATCATGCGTGTCATGTTGTGTATAAATTATCTAGTATGTGCTCATGTACTTTGTATTATATTTCTAACATCTTAATTGTCTATTAACATGAAACACTGTAAAAACAAAATAAAATTATAGTAACTGTTTAATTGTAATTAACGATACTAAGCAAAATATGAATTAATCCTTAATCGTAATCATATTTGTAATAAACCAAAATTGAAATGTATTCAGTAATGTAGTTAAATTGTACTTATATACTACTACGAAATTATATCGCCTTCAGAAATGTATACTCGGCGAAAATACGATTAGTTTTTATTTCATTTTTTAAAATTTTTATTTGGAATCTTTCATCTGATCACGTGTTTAAAAGGGAGGAACTTAACCTTCAACTGCATTCCCCCAACATTTAGACTTATATGATACATGTAATTGTAAAATTAACTTCACTTCATTACTTCACTCTTCTTTGGTCACTATTACGAGACTCCCTTCTTAGCAGCCTCGCTGCGAGGAGGGGGCAGAGGCCCTTGCCTCCTTAATTTTTAGATTCCGGCCTGAGCCATGGTCGAAAGAGGTCGAACCTCTACCCCTGTAAATTCAGAGCACTACCTGTACAATTTAGAAGTAAACTACAGTGAAAGAAAGTTTTTTATCTTTTCCTTCGAGCCTTGTTCTCTTTAGGAATTTAGTCAGTAAAGTCGATAAGTTTAGTACCAAGAGAAAGTATCAGAGTATTATAGAAAGAGAAGAATTGTCAACTGTCGACCCTATAGCGAGAGAAAAGAATTAGAATGTTATAGAAGAAAACTATCGGGAGAAATATCCGTTGCTGCCTCCCAACCAGAACCCCCGTCGATTCGAACCACCCCAGAGCCATAGAGGGAGGACTCAAACATTGGCGACCCTTTAACCAGGATAAAAAAAACTAGCACCCCAAGCACATAGAAGAAGAGGATTTTAACAAGTGGCCACTCTTTGGCCAGGATAGAAATTACCCTGCATCAGGATAAAACCAGTTGACCGGCGTGTCACGACTTCCAGTTCGTCACATCCACCCTTGAACCGGTGTGTAACGACTCCAAGTTATCCACGTCACGTCTCATCAAGAACAAGTAGCCAGCAAGACACGTCTTCAGGACTAGTGTTGCAACCCAAAAAAAACAAGGAAGTTAAAAAAAACACCAACAAAAATAAAACGGTTTTTTTTTTTTAATTAGCTAATTCTGTCGTGTAACAATATCGAAATTAAATAACGAGAAATCTTACCAAATAAATGGGGAGATTGTAAAAAATTTAAACCTAACCTATTTTTAAACTTAACCTAACGGTGTTCGGTGGAATAAGCCGTCTGACGGGAAAAGTCTCCAGCCCCCACTAGCGACGGCTTTTTCCTTAAACATATATAAAATATATTTATTATAAAAACTAAGCTAAACTGACCTAACCTAGCCTAACTAAGTTTCGTCTAAAAGTTTAATTTGCATTAATTTAACACTTATACTTATTTAGGTTATTATACAGCTGACTAAAACGCCCCATCCCCATTTATTGACTGGAGACTTTTTCGAGATACAGCTTTTACCATTACTTACCAACCTAACCTATTTTATTTCGATTTTTTAAATTATATTGTTAATTTGTATGTTTTTTTCAGGTTTATATCTATATACCAGTAATTATTTAGATTAGTGATAAACTGATAAAATGCCAGGAAGAAAGAAGACTCCAGTTGCATGCCTATTTAAGGAAGTTAAAAGTGATGCAAAAGTGGCAAAAGTTAAATGCAATTTTTGTTGCATGGAACTAGTAAAAAATGGCACAAGAATGGCCAAACATATTGCTAATTGTAATAAATGTGATGACAAAATAAAGTTTAGATATTTAAAACTAAAATCACAGCATCAGACAGCTACAAACAACTATTCTGAAGATATTATTGACATGGATCAAAGTGAGTATAGTTGCAAGAGCAACCCCCAAATGAAACCAGATCAACATCAAGGACATCCACAAGATCTCCCTTTTCCCCTCAACAGAATAAAATTAGCAAATACATGGATTACATGTCAAATGCAGAGATTGTAAGTACATTATATATTATCATATTATAGTGATGCCAGTGAATATATATCTTTAAATTCCTAACATGAACCACCATTTCACAATTATAATTGGACCATTAATAATGAAATTACTTTTTTGCTTAGTATTAGTGAAGCAACCTAGTCTGCTAATCTATAAAAAACATGGTATCCTTTGTGTAAGGCTAAATTCTATACATACGAAAAATTATCATTCAACAATCTAATGACTTCTTTTTGTTATAAGAACAAACTCAAGTACACCTAGCTCGGGCTATTTATGCAAGTGGATGTCCATTAAGGATCATAGAGAATGAGCTATGGTTACAAATGTTTGCCACTTTGAGACCATCATTTGCAGTGCCAAACCGGGATATGATCTCAAATTCTCTTCTTGAGAGAGTGTACCAAGAAACTGCTACAACAGCTAAAGAACTAGTGGCATCTGCTTCAAGTGTGGCAATACTCTGTGATGGCTGGAGCAATATCAGGTAAGATTGTGAGAGAGCTAAAGTATGGTACTGATTAATAGAGTAGTGTATGTTATTTCTTATATTTTGAATTACAGATATCATTGCAAAAACAAGTTCAAAGTTGTGTCAGATATAGCTAATCAGTCAGAAATTATGGCTGATTAGCTACATGATGTAGCTAATCAGATGTAGCCTACATCTGAACTCACAAATCATTATTTACAAATATTACTATCTGTATTATTTTGCAGAAATGAGGGAATCATAAATTTCATCATAACAGTACCCAGGCCCATATTTTGGAGCAGCATTGCAACAGGTATGTTTAAAATCATATACAGTAGAACCCCGTTAAGCCACTGACCATTAAGCTGTGATTCATGTTAAGCCATGGTGACACTGTGGACCCAGTGAAAAAAGTAATAATTTAATATAATTATTATTTAATATAATTATTATGGAAACTATGCTAAACTGACCTAATGTAATTTAAGTAAGCTTCATTTAAAATTTATAGTTAAATTAATTTAACATATTTCTACTTTTTAAGTAGAAGTGACTAAAACTCCTTCATCCCCACCTCATTTATTGAATAGAAAATTTTTTGAGTGAAATAATGAATTAATTAAAGAAATAGTTGAAAAATTACGGATGGCAGTGTTCAGGTATATGAGAACTATATATTCTGTAATTTTCGTGACGATAGAGTTAATTTTCGTTGAGTGGGATAAGCCGTGGAATATTAAGCTCTTCTGGAGTTTGGATCCCATGGACCGTGGTATAAAGGGGTTCATATGTATTTGATTTTAACATGGTACAAACATGTTTGCATTAGGTATCATATGATTATGAATGGTAATCATTTTAGTCTGTGAGTTTATGATTATAATTTGTTATGGTTTTCTTGTCATAGGTACAGACAGCCATACAGGAGAGTACATGGCAAATAAAATTAAGGAAGTGGTTGAGGAAGTTGGACCTATGAAAGTGCTTGGCATCTGCACTGACAATGCCACCAACATGAAGAAAGCATGGGAGCTGTTGCAAGTGGAATATCCACACATTCAACCTTATGGATGTCTGGCTCACACTTTACACTTGATCTTTACAGACATCAACAGGATCAAGACTGTAGAGGGCATCCAACGTGAGTGTACTAACATTGTTAAGACTATTAAAAAGTCACAGAAGCTGACTGCATTACTAAATCAACATCAACAGCAGTCTCCATCGAAGCATCAACACACACTGAAGCTGCCTGTCAAAACAAGGTAAGAGGGTCTTAGTTGATTCGTTAGACATTTTTACTATTCATTTTAAACTTCTAAAAAATCAGGCATTTCTGTCTTGAATTTGTAGTATTTCAAACAGTCTCAAACTACAGTATCTACATTGTATGTTCTTATTTTGATATTAATATATTGCCAATATTTTCAGATGGGGGTCTATCATCCATTGTATGGAGAGCATCGACATCAATAAACACCCCCTCCAGACCCTGGCTATAAATGATGAAGCAAAGAAAGCCTCTCTTGATCAATCACTCACAAAACTCCTGCTTTCTGAAGTCTTCTGGGATAAACTGGATGGATCTTTGAAGTTGTTGAAGCCGGTTTCTGATGCTATCACTGCAGTAGAAGGGGACAACAAATACTTCTCTATTGTACCAAAGATATTTAATGACCTTCAACAATCCTTCGAGAAGAATCTCTCCTCGAGCCCAATTCTGAAGAGCGAAGAAGATTGTTTTAAGGGAATTATTCCTAAACGGAGAAAGTTTCTTCTTAGAAGTATCCACCTGGCAGCAAATCTTCTTGATCCTCGCTACAAAGGATGCCACATCTCTGGAGAAGAAATAGTAAGTTGTTGATTTTACAACTAGCACCGAATATTGATTTATGTTCTTATTTTGCAGACATTCATTATCTATTATTTGATATTATTTTATATTTAATGTGTTACAAATTGTATTTCAGGTGGATGCCATGGAAGTCATACAAGAGATATCTGTAGCTGTTCCATCTGTGGATGATAGCAAGACATTGGGAGAGTTAGCTGACTACCGATCAAAAGAGAATATCTTTGCAAAGCCTTTTGTCTAGAAGGCAGCTGCACAGGCGAATCCAACAAGCTGGTGGAATGGAATTTGTGGTTCGACCCAGCTCTCCAAGGTTGCAGCAAATATTCTCAACCTGCCCCCAACTAGTGCAGCTGTGGAACGCTCTTTCAGTCGCCACTCATGGATCCACTCAGTCAAACGGAACCGACTGACAACTGATAGAGCATCTAAGCTAGTTTTCATCGCTCATAACCATGCTTTGGGTGATCACAATGAACCACAAGACCATGAATCTGAAGCAGGTGCTCAGCAGAAGCAAAACATGTCCCAGACAACTCTCCAAGCACAAGAACGGCCATCATCAAGCAGAGAGTATGATCATGAAGGGAATGAAATGTTCTATTCAGAGTCTGAAGCAGAGTCTGAAAACTCAATGTATGATGAATGACTCTCTATGACTCCTCAAATGATGAATGATGATGAAAAAAATGTTGAAAGTGTATTTTTTTTAGTTAATTAATATAAATTTACAATGGATTTTATAATTGGGCTTGTGTCTGGAGTCTTTTTAGGGGCAGTGTCAACCTTTATTAAAAGGAAAAATAATGAAAAATGGATTTAAACCTTTTTTGTTTTCGTTACTCCTTGAAATCAATGTTACAATGAGAACAACATACGTGTACTTTTGTTTCAAAATAAAGAAGGGATAATATCTATATACCAATTTTATAAAAAAAACAAAAAAAACAATAAAAAACATTAAAAAACACGATTTAAAAAAACCAGTTTTTTTTTGCAACACTATTCAGGACACGTCTCTAAGGATTTCGCGTAGAAATTTTGTTAAGTACAGAGTTCATTTTTTTTAAGTAATTTATAAACTTGAAAAGTCAGTATTATTAACAGTTAATAATGCGTATCAAGCCAGAATTTACAAGAAACACAGTGAACATTTCAGACACCAGTGATACATTTTTTTAGTGAAACAGCAATTTTCACAGAGTTAAAAGTCACAAAAGTTAAAAGTCACAGAAGTTAATTGTCACAGAGTTAAATGTCACAGAGTTAAATATCACAGAATTAATTCCACAGAATTAATTTCAGAGGGTTATTTTCACTATTATAGTCAGTATAGAATAATTTTATTTTATGTATCAAACATAATATTACTGCTGTACCTTCGCGTATATTTGAGTGAAATGTGTTTACATTTCGTATTTTTGTTTACAATTTTTTTCAAATTATTGAATTGAATTGACTTGCAAATTAAGAAAGAGAGAGTTAAGAGAGAGTTTGTAGAGACTTATAGAGATACTTAAAACAGTTCCAAGTCAGTTTTATTTGCAAATAAGTTGCAAATCAATTTTCAGACAGTTTCAGTTGGTTGTAACCAAGAGGGACAACCAAACCCCAGAGATTAATAGCCTTCACTTGATAGCAGTTCAAGTGCAAATCAGTTTCATTTTCAGTAGACTCCACTTGATAGAGTTCAAGTGCAGTCAATTTCAGTCAGTTCAGTTTGAAGATACTTGATAGAGTTCAAGTTAGACAATTTCAGTTTCAAGATACTTGATAGAGTTCAAGTCAGAAGTTTCAGTTTCAGTTGCAAGTCAGTTGCAAATCAGTTTCAGTTGCAAGTCAGTTTCAAAGTCAGTTTTGAAGTCCCAATTCAGTTTTGAAGTCCCAAGTCAGTTTTCAAATCCCAAGTCATTTCAATGCAGTCAATTGAATTCAACTTTTCTTTTTTGTTGTTTAAAAGAATTTAATTCAACCTTTTTTTTGTTGTAAAAGAGAATTAAATTCAACCTGAATTGACCTGTTTGTCTTTAGTTAACCTTTTTTATGTAAGAAAGAAATTGACCGATTTGTCTTTACTTTTCATGCAGTTGTTGCATATATAAATATATAGTTATGTATTTTATTATTTCTAACCAAAACCATCTTTACTAAGGTTGTAACGATTTTGATATTTATTGATGTATATGAGGAACATGCCGTCCCTCCGTTTGTTGACCTTCTTTAATTTTTGTTCTAAGCAGTCTGACGAAGCTATCTTTTTTAAAAAAAAAAGGACGAAAAGACGTATTGTCAATTTAAGACATATACTCCCCGCTTAGTCACTCAATTCCCCAGAATGTCGTACTCCAAACTTTGTCTTTTTATTTTTTTTTATTTTAACACCCCAACCCCAGTTGAACCCAGTGTCAAACAGAGAAATGGTTCAACCATGGTTAATTCCTCTTTCGTACTGTGGAACATAACTTCAATTTATGTCAAGTTGTTTTTTTATTTTGAAGTATATTATACAGGGTGTACATAAAGTCAGGATCTATTTTTGTGAAGCACTTGGAAATTATATGGAATTCAATCATAAAATGATAAAGTGGTAACATTTATTAAATAATTAAGAGTAGGATTCGACGTGACGCCCATCAGTATCCCTGCACAGCTCAAATCGTTCCGCAGCATTTCTAAACACATTCTGGAGCATTTGCGGGGTTATATTATCTGCAGCAGTTCGTATACGTGTACGTAAGTTTTCAAGACTCGTAATCTTCGTCTGATAGACGTGCGATTTGATAAAGCCCCATGCAAAGAAATCTAAAGGGGTTAAATCTGGTGATCTCGCTGGCCAAGGTCTGTTGCTCCGCGTCCGATCCAGCGATTTGGAGAACGTCCATTTAGATAATCCTGAACAATTTTGGCATAGTGACAAGGAGCACCATCATGTTGATAGACGACAGTACTAACAATCCTATCCCCGTCGTCTATCAACATGATGGTGCTCCTTGTCACTATGCCAAAATTGTTCAGGATTATCTAAATGGACGTTTTCCAAATCGCTGGATCGGACGCGGAAGCAACAGACCTTGGCCAGCGAGACCACGAGATTTAACCCCTTTAGATTTCTTTGCATGGGGCTTTATCAAATCGCACGTCTATCAGACGAAGATTACGAGTCTTGAAAACTTACGTACACGTATACGAACTGCTGCAGATAACATAACCCCGCAAATGCTCCAGAATGTGTTTAGAAATGCTGCGGAACGATTTGAGCTGTTCAGGGATACTAATGGGCGTCACGTCGAATCCTACTCTTAATTATTTAATAAATGTTACCAATTTATCATTTTATGATTGAATTCCATATAATTTTCAAGTGATTCACAAAAATAGATCCTGACTTTATGTACACCCTGTATGTTTAGTTCATTAAATTCATAATTGATTTCTATTTTTAATTTGTATTCTTAATTTTCTTAATTCAATTATCGTACCGATACTTCTGGTTAATGTTAATGGTTTTATAGTTCATATATACCTAGGAATGTTACTAGTCGAATTTAATTCCATCTTCAAAATTTAATTTTTAATACCGCTAGATTTACTTTCATTAATTGTAAGTTCTTTTAAGTGCGTATTTATTTTAATTACCTTAATACGCGCAACGGATTAATTAGGTACGTAAAATCGATAATTCCGATTGAATTTTATTACTTTTGACACATATTCGAATTCATTAAAACTTATACGCATAGACCATCATTAATACTACCTGTTATTAGATTTTAATAATAATCGACCTTGAACTTAAAGAATTTTATAATAATAATAATAATAATTGACTTAAACTTAAAAGATTTTATAACCCCTAAACCAATCTTAAATTATTATACATTATTTTTAAACTTTGTTAAATCAAAAACCTTCGAAATCCCTACACATACACACGCGTGTAAACTTGTTCAAATGTGTACGTTTCTCCACAAACATTACGTACAAAAAAAAAAAAAAAAAAATCTGCGGATACTGATTACACTTTCACCCATTTGGACATATCACCAACCACTACACTCTGTATCTAATACACATAAAACCCACTAGACCACAGGTCTATACATCATCCATTACGTAATTCGATTTTTACCTACAATAGTAAAAAAAAACTAGTTAATAGATTGAACGATCATGGTAACTTTGAAAATTCCTGAACTTTAAAATTTATATTTTTCCCTTTCATCCACTATTCATTATATATGTAATTTTTCCCACAGAAAATAAATTATTGTTAAAAATTAAACAGGATTAAAATTTTTGTAGAAAATTTAAAAATATCATTGTTTGTCTAAATTAACGTATTAATCATTTTATTCTGTTCGCATAAATTAAAATATTAATCTTCGAATTTTTTATATTTCATAATAACTAAGCAAGTGTCATGTTAAAGATTTGATTACTGTGCGTTGTCCTCAACCACCCAAAATCACTTGTTCTGTAGAAAAATTGTAAGGTAAAAAAAAAAAATTCATCTAGTTTGAATTAGTTGGGATGTTATATTAACTGTATTGTATTGTATTAATTGTATTATATTATTGTATTAATTAATACCATTTTAAAAATGGGGAGCACTGTAAAAATGAACAATGAACAATTCCTATACCATCATTATATGATTCATTGTCTTCATGCAGTACTTATGTTTGTATGGTTTTTTATGTTTGAATGTTCATTTTTACATAAGAAACCAAAATCGCCTAAGCGAGTTTTGGATAGAATTTCGATTTGTACTTCTTTATCATTACTGTATTTCTCTAATTCATCTTTTCTAATAATGACTTATACTGTTATGACATAATTGAATAACTATGACGTCATAAAGTAACTTAATTCTCTTCACGTTTTCCATACCGCGAATACTGAATCACCCATTTGGTAGGTTGATATCTTTCATGTTCAATGTATGGTAAATTCTTTAATAATAATAATAACAAAACTTTGTATTATTATTATTATAATAATTATTATTATATTTCTAACATCTTAATTGTCTATTAATATGAAACACTGTAAAAACAATAAAATTATAGTAACTGTTTAATTGTAATTAACGATACTAAGTGAAATGTGAATTAATCCATAATCCTAATCATAATTGTAATAAGCCAAAATTGAAATGTACTCAGTAATGTACTTAAATTGTACTTATATACTACTACGAAATTGTATCGCCTTCAGAAATGTATACTCGGCGAAAATACGATTAGTTTTTTTTTTTTTTTTTTATTTGGAATCTTTCATCTGATCATGTGTTTAAAAGGGGGGAACTTAACCTTCAACTGCATTCCCCCAACATTTAGACTTATATGATACATGTAATTGTAAAATTAACTTCACTTCATTACTTCACTCTTCTTTGGTCACTATTACGAGACTCCCTTCTTAGCAGCCTCGCTGCGAGGAGGGGGCAGAGCGCCCCTTGCCTCCTTAATTTTTAGATTCCGGCCTGAGCCACGGTCGAAAGAGGTCGAACCTCTACCCCTGTAAATTTAGAGCACTACCTGTACATTTTAGAAGTAAACTACAGTGAAAGAAAGTTTTTTATCTTTTCCTTCGAGCCTTGTTCTCTTTAGGAATTTAGTCAGTAAAGTCGATAAGTTTTGTACCAAGAGAAAGTATCAGAGTATTATAGAAAGAGAAGAATTGCCAACTGTCGACCCTATAGCGAGAGAAAAGAATTAGAATGTTATAGAAGAAAACTATCGCGAGAAATATCCGTTGCTGCCTCCCAACCAGAACCCCCGTCGATTCGAACCACCCCAGAGCCAAAGAGGGAGGACTCAAACATTGGCGACTCTTTACCCAGGATTAAAAAAACTAGCACCCCAAGCACAAAGAAGAAGAGGATTTTAACAAGTGGCCACTCTTTGGCCAGGTTAGAAATTACCCTGCATCAGGATAAAACCAGTTGACCGGCGTGTCACGACTTCCAGTTCGTCACATCCACCCTTGAACCGGTGTGTAACGACTCCAAGTTATCCACGTCTCGTCTCATCAAGAACAAGTAGCCAGCAAGACACGTCTTCAGGACACGTCTCTAAGGATTTCGCGTAGAAATTTTGTTAAGTACAGAGTTCATTTTTTTAAAGTAATTTATAAACACTTGAAAAGTCAGTATTATTAACAGTTAATAATGAGTATCAAGCCAGAATTTACAAGAAACACTGAACATTTCAAACACCAGTGATACATTTTTTTAGTGAAAGTAATTTTCACAGAGTTAAAAGTCACAAAAGTTAAAAGTCACAGAAGTTAATTGTCACAGAAGTTAATTGTCACATAAGTTAATTGTCACAGAGTTAAATGTCACAGAGTTAAATGTCAGAATTAATTTCACAGAATTAATTTCAGATAGTTATTTTCACTATTATAGTTAGTATAGAATAATTTTATTTTATGTATCAAACATAATATTACTGTACCTTCGCGTACATGTGAGTGAAATGTGTTTACATTTTGTATTTTTGTTTACAATTTTTTTCAAATTATTGAATTGAATTGACTTGCAAATTAAGAAAGAGAGAGTTAAGAGTGAGTTTGTAGAGACTTATAGAGATACTTAAATCAGTTCCAAGTCAGTTTTAGTTGCAAATAAGTTGCAAATCAGTTTTCAGACAGTTTCAGTTGGTTGTAACCAAGAGGGACAACCAAACCCCAGAGATTAATAGCCTTCACTTGATAGCAGTTTAAATGCAAATCAGTTTCATTTTCAGTAGACTCCACTTGATAGAGTTCAAGTGCAGTCAATTTCAGTCAGTTCAGTTTCAAGATACTTGATAGAGTTCAAGTTAGACAGTTTCAGTTTCAAGATACTTGATAGAGTTCAAGTCAGACAGTTTCAGTTTCAAGATACTTGATAGAGTTCAAGTCAGACAGTTTCAGTTTCAAGATACTTGATAGAGTTCAAGTTAGAAGTTTCAGTTTCAGTTGCAAGTCAGTTGCAAATCAGTTTCATTTGCAAGTCAGTTGCAAATCAGTTTCAGTTGCAAGTCAGTTGCAAATCAGTTGCAAGTCAGTTGCAAATCAGTTTCAATTTCCAGTCTCAGTCAATTTCAAGTCTCAGTCAGATTAGAATGTTATAGAAGAAAACTATCGCAAGAAATATCCGGTGCTGCCTCCCAACCAGAACCCCCGTCGATTCGAACGACCCCAGGGCCATAGACGGAGGGGTTAACATATATATACACAGTAGATTCCGGTTAATAGGGCCACGGGTTAATCGGGGCAGCCGTTTATTTGGGACAAATCTTGAAGAACAAAAACAAATCGAGAATATAACCAGAATTTGCTTTGCTTATTTGGGAAACCATGCCGTTTAATTGGGCCAGTAATTGCTACATTGGGCCGTGGAATTACAACAGAAGTCCAGGAAAATTCTGCTGCTTCTTGACAACTGTGCAGCACACCCTCATTTAGATTTTTTGAAAAATATCCAACTGGATTTTCTGCCTCCCAACACCACATCCTTGGTGCAGCCAATGGACATGGGAATCATAAAAAATTTGAAGACCTTGTGTCGCGGAAAGTTGGTAAACTATCATACATCCTTGAAGCAATTGAAGAAAATCTAATGACATCATCTTCAACAGCTAAGGAAGTCAGTGCAAGGGTTAATCTTTTACATGCACGACAGTTTATTGCCGATAGTTGGCGAGGAATAAGCACCAAGACCATTCAGAACTGCTTTGCTCACTGCGGTTTTAAACACTCAGGCTTGGAGATGCCAGATATGGTCGATAGTGAAAATGACGCCATTTTGGAAGTGCAACACGTCAGAAACTACGAAGAGTTTGCATGCATCGACAATAGTCTTCAATGGTATAATGAAAATGAAGATTGTGAGGACGCAATTGTTGAACAAATTGCAGCAAAACACCAGAAGACATCAGAAGACCAGGAAAGCGATGAGGATGACACACCTGAGCTTGAACGAGTGACTAACCAGGATGCCAGGAAATTTATTGCTGGATTACGATGCTATTTCATGCAGGAAGGCAATGAAGGCAGTCCTATATCTGGACTAGATACCTGCACTGATTTTGTTCAGTTGCAGTCAATCAAAAGAACACGGCAGCGTACACTCGATAAATTCCTCCAACGTCATTAACTGTTAAGAACTACATGCGTATTTAATACGTACAGGAATCAAATTTGTTTTT